>AYEL01075133.1:0-14677 GCA_000484575.1 Olivierus martensii | reverse complement strand
AAGTGTAATATTTAATTATTTGTAAAGGAAATTATATGTCAAGATTTAAATTTATATGTTAATTTATGTTTTGAAAATTTGGTAATTGTGTATATTAGTGTAAAATTTTTTAGAGGTTGAAATAATAAATAGTTTTTTGGAAATTATACTTTAATTCATCCAATTCCTGCAAAACACTGATAATCATAGTGATACGAAGAACAATTGACTGAATAAGAACAAATACGGTATATTTACTGTTTAAATATTATCTTCAATTGTTTAAAAATGGTAGACATTCAAACTTCAAAAATTTCTCCCTCATAACTTTGAATTATTTGATTGAATAATTAACTATTGAACTATTTGAGAATTTTTGCACAATATCTAATGCATGGATGTACTATGTATAGCAAATTTTGAGATTTTTCTTATAGGTATTCTTATCTAATATTTATATTGTGATGTTAACTTTTAGTTCTAGATAATAGTGTGCCTGTATTTATCATCACTTGATATTGTACGGACAATATTATAATATTGTACTGCATTTACATGAAGGGACAGTATTGTATATTTGGAATTTTTTTTTTAAATTAGTTCTGGATAAATTGTTTTTATTTTTAATTTAATTTATTTTATGGTTTAAAGTAATAATTTATGTATAAATTAATCAATATATTTATAGCTAATTATTGTAATATCTATTATTCACTGTATCATATGAATTGAAAAATGTATAAATGATGATCAATTTCAGAACAGTTTGGTTAGAAATTGAAGAAGGGCAGATATATGATGAAAAACTTTCTTTTTTTTTGTTAAAAGTTATTTTTAATTCTGTATAATGCTATATGCTTAGTAATAGTCTAGACCAGGATGAATTCTTATGATATTTTAAATTTTATAAAATTATCAGAGTATCAGATTTAATATTGAATATGAAGTAAGATTAATTAACCTTGTAGATTCCTTCATATACAAAACGCAGATATTAAATCTTCTGATATTTCCCTGTAATAACTAAGGAATTATAAGCCAGATTTTTTTTCTGACATTTAATATACAGATTATGCCATTGAAAAAATTTTGATGACCTGTATTTAATCTTTTATGTTTATTCATTCCAAATAAAGGACACATTTGGAAAATAAGCAATTAATTCACTATTTGTTGTTAATAATATTGTATTAAAAATGTATAGAAACAATATTAAGCTCTTTTTGTAACTTTAAAAGATACAGAAAGAATTAAAATTAGAATTAGTCAACTAGTGCATGATATTAATAAAAAAATTATTCTTAATAAAAATCCTTTTATTGGAAAATCTAAATAAAAATAAATAATAAGCATGCTCAGTAAAATTATACTAATTGTTAAAAAATGTTTTGACTATTCACACAGCCTGTTTTAGATTAAAGTATAAATCAGAATCATTTACATTTTTAGATTTCCTTTCTTATACCAATAAGATGGCCAGCTCTTTTACTAATCAATACCTACAGAAGAAAAGTCAGTTATCTCATCCTTATTTCTGTTTCAAGAAAATATTTAATACATAAAACCCTTAACTTGAATTAAATTATAGTTTTTATGTATTAATTAAATTCAAAATTAGATTTGTATTTTTGATAAATTAGTTTTATGTTATTTTGTTAAAACCCTTAACTTGAATTAAATTATAGTTTTTATGTATTAATTAAATTCAAAATTAGATAGGATAATTGTTAATAGATTTGTATTTTTGATAAATTAGTTTTATGTTATTTTGTTGAAATTAAAATGTAAGGATGAGATAATCAATCTTTCTCATATAGATATAATATTGTAAATAAGATATGAAATTACATTTAAATGAGAATTTTAAACCTCTATAAATAATAATACTCTAAAAGTTATTGCCAAAATTATTTTTGATTTTTATATATTTAAAAGATTGATATATTTAATAGTATAGTTTATTTTATGTATTTTTAATTTTAATTTTTGTAGGATATGAACCCAATGGTCAAATTGATTCCATCCAAGGCTTAGATATTGGAAATGTTCATTCTGTTGGTGGAGGTGCTTATGGTCCTATGGATCTTGACAATCTTGATTTTGATGGTCTTGATCCTGAACTACAACATCAGCAACAGCAAGAAGCCAATCATCAAATTACTGCTTGGTATGATACAGATCTATAAGATATATGCAAGAATTTTGTCATTCCATTTCTGTTAATTTGATGATTTCTAAGTAAAAGCTGCCAAATTTTATATATATTGCTATATATTTCTTTAAATAATATTCATGAGGCTTCCATCTAAGTAATTTGCCTAATTATACATTGATATGTGATATTTTTATAAATATAATGCAGTCAGTTATATACTTTTTTAGTAGCAATCTATTATGATTGCCTAAATTTTCATTTTTATTAAGACAACAGTATTGTTTTAAGATAAAATTTTCATTTATAAAACTTGTGCATTTTTAAAAATGTAATCCAATTTATAAATCCAAATGGTTTTCATCATTAAATATAAGGACTGCTTACTATGCTACTTTTAACAGTTTTTAAATTAAATGAAAGTTTTTTATAAAAATTGTTACTAGCTGCTATTAGAAGTTATTTTTATACTTCATACATTTTAACTGAAAAACTATAATCTATAATAAATCATTTAAACATATATATCAATATCTACAGTAATAGCTATTTTTTACTATTTTATATTTTTTAAATTTTTTAAAAAATTTGGGAAGAAACTGTAAAGAATTTTTTGTAAAAGCAATGCTTATATAACTCATTTCAAATTAAATATATTAAATTTCTATATTAAAAATATTAATAAAATAAATAATAAAATATAATAAAAATATTTAGTCATACAAAATTTAGTCGTTTCGTATTATTACGTTTTAAACTAGCCACTGTGGCGGTATTACAGAAGGTTGTTTTAAAATTGTGCTGAATTTATTTACTCGTAATAAGAAGTGGGATGAAATTATACAATAACAAATTTATGATTTGAACTATTATCTAATAATGTTTGATAATACTGTATATACAGTAAAAGTCTAAAAATCTGGACTGCTCAGGGATTTAGTCTTTCCAGATTCTCTGGCAGTACTTTTAAAATTCAAATTTAACAAAGAATAAAGAAGAGATGAACAGGCATATTTATTAATAAATAAACCAAAATATAGAATACTTCATTTGTCATAATGAGTATACTTATTCATTTTTATTGATTATGTTTCTCCACCTGTTACACTGCTTGTTGATGTGCATGCTCTCACATAAAAAACCTGAAAATTTAAAAAAAAATTATGGAAATTTTTTTTGTGTCAAAAAAACATCTGGATTTTTGGATTATCACTATATTTAAATGAATCTGTTAACAGGAAGATGTAATATTTGCATTATATTATATAATGAATCATGTAATTGTAGACTGCATATTTATATTGTCTTCAGTTACAGACTACATCAAGTGTGAATGCATTTGACTATGATTATATTGTTTATTTTTAAATAACTATTGGAATATTTAATCTTGCTCATTAAATGTCTATTGCATTGAATATAATAAATTACTTTCATTTAGAGAGATGTAAACATTCCAGTATTAGGCTTATTTAATTTATTTTTAAAAAAAATTGTAAAATTTATTAGAATACATCTATCTCTTCTTCTCTAGTTTTCTCCTTAACTTTAAAGAATAGTCATAAATTTTCAAGATGGCAAATGTTTGACTTTAGCCTCATTTTTCAAAGTCAAGTTTTCAAGTTAATAAATGGGGAATAGACATGCCAGTATGTATGTTTCACCTTTCTACATATGCCTAATATTGATGTAATCACTGCTTTTTATTTAAAGTAAAAAGCAATAGTATATTTCATTTCTGTTTTTATAAAAATAAAGTTTTCTCAAATCTTTTATTTATAAATGACTTCTTAGTTTTATATTTTTTGATAATTCTACTCTATTGGAAAATTATTTCCTATGCTTCAAATGATTTCTTGCAAATCACTTTTGAAAAATATTTAACATTTTTATATAAAATATATATATTTATTGTTATATCCATCAATTTTACCATGTTTTTGTGTGAACGTTTTTGTTGATAGTATAAAAACTAATATAATCTTGATATCAGAAGATTGGTTCTATTTCTCAGAAGTTAATGGAAACGGTAAACCAGCAGTGTTCTTTTTATTTTTTAAATCAAATCACAAACTATAATCAGTTATTAATAAATTTTTGATATCTATTAAATCAATGAATGAAGATTTTAACATTTCATTTGATGAAAATTAATAATATGCAGATCTGATTTTTTTTTAATTTTGTAATTTTCATTAAATAATATATACTAAAATTTAAAAAATTTCAAATTGATTTATAAAATATTTTATTTTAGTGGAAGAAGAAAAAACAAATGAGGCTTCTTTAAATGAAGATGAAACATTAAATTCTCCAAGTAAATCAAAAAAACGAATCAAAAAGCAAAAGAAATTACAGAACTCTGTTGAAAATGAAAATTTAGAAAATCTGAATAATGAAGAAAAAGAAGCTGAATCTGTTCCTGATTCACCATCGAAAACTGTTAAAAAAAAATTTAAATCATTAAAAAAAATGAAGAAAACGTGAGTTTTCAAATGAATTAATGGAATTGATTGTATATAAGCTATTTTAACGAAATAAAATCAGGCTTTTATGTATTCAGTGCATTTGTAAAAATTAATCTTTATTAGATAATTCATAGCTTTATTTAACAAGGACAGGCTTGATAATCCTCTCATATAAAATGATGAATTTGAGACATTCATAAACACCTGATGATCACTTTTGTCTCTAATTCAACTAAAATTTACAAAATGATCAGCCTGTCACAAAAAAAAAGTCTTAAAAGATATGCTTTCTATACACAAACCTACCTTAGCACATCTGTACAGGACATAGCTGCAAGCACACGTATTATTTAGCATTACATCTATTGTAGTAAACACCATCTTCGAATTCAAACAACACAATCTATACCATTTTTTCCATATGTATAAACAGGAACAGTATAATACAAAAAAATTTGTACATTTTTATTTTACAACACAGCACAAGTTAACCAGTCTTCTCAAATAAATAACACTGGATTCACAACATTGGAACTATATTCGCGTAGCCATTCACATTGCATATCTCTTGTATTAGATATGGTCACAGTGGCTCTCTACAACCACTTAAACCAAAATAAATATACATTGGTGGAACAGCTAGAGAGTTAAGGGAAATAATACATCACAGTTATGTTCACAAAATATTGGAAATATGGTCCACAGATTCTCGTGGAAAAATGGCAGGAAATGTACAAAATGTGGTCAGAAGTTGTAGCCATTTGTAAAGAATTCATCTCTAACACCTTACCAGATGAAACAAAGCAGTCTAAAATATGTAATTCAGCACCATCACATGAGCACTTATAAGGCTTATTGTCCATCAGCCATCAAGAGGAAAGGAGAAAAGAAATCTGTTAAGATGGGACCATGCATGAAGTTAATTCACGTGCTGACTCAAATAATAATTTATTCAAGTCAAGAAATGTAAGTTAATCCTTTCTTTGTTTTTCTCTGTATAAATTTAAGCATGCTTCTTAAAATAAAATTATTAATGTATCTATAATTCTATAATTATATAGATTTCTAAATTCAATTTTTGATATTTTTCACAATTAGTTCAATATTTTTCTTGAACTTGCTTCATGATGATCTACGTTTAAAATGATTGGATTCAGATTTATAAATTTCTGTTGCATCTCCATTTGCAAATTTCTTCTCTTCCTCAGTTGGCAACACTTGGACATCAGCCTTAAGTGACACTAGAGCAGGGGATTTGTTAAAATTTTGCATATATTATTATTGGCAAGGGTGGAGAGCAATGGAGAGCAACTTCTTGTTACATGGCAAGGTGTAGGAACTTTTGGCAGCTCCCCAGTTCCTTGCCCAATAGGATATGGAAGTAAACAGGACGGGGGAAGGTTTAAATGCATACTGATTAACATTCTAGGTTGGAATTTAGAAGACAAATCCACTTTTTTTTGTTTTTTACTAGCCTGAAGATAAATAATTTTGATCATGCTACAAAAATATGTTTTGTAAAAACATGAATAAAAACTATGAATGTTGGTTTTTGTTTTGCTTCATAACACAAGTTTATGATGTCAGTATTGAAACAAACTGAAATGCTGGAAAGTTTGGATCTGTTTATGATGAGCTTAGAGAACACACTCCTGAATGAAACAATATCACCATAACATTTTATACAAAAAAAATGATATGTGTATATTTATACAGTATATGCATATTGTTTATACATAAAATCTGCTCCCAGTTAAAATTGGAAGAATTTATGATTTTTCTGCCAAGAATAATTATGAGCAATTGTCTTTTACACCACTGTCATATTGGTTACTTGTGTGCATACTTTTGTTTGGGAGCTTAGTTGCACATCACAGTATATTATGATTGGAAAGATATCTTTTGTTGCATCAGAGTCATCCCTCCATCAATTGTTGCAATTTATTTAAATGTAATGTCTGCTAGACTAAAAATCCTTCAGACATATTTGCACTTAACTGAGCTCTCATTGTTTGCACACTATTTATAATTTTCTTTTGGTGTCCTACTAGATTAATACCTAAAGTTGTCAAATCTTTAAGTGTTAGCCTGGCCACTTCTTCAAGTGTATTGATATTTGACTGTTGAAAGTTCTCTAAGTATCGTCCCATCTTTATACTATTTAACCATTCTTCTACTGTTTTAAATTGCGTCAAATCTGGTGCATTAGGATCCAGTGGATTCTGATGCCTGTAAATTATAAAATTGGAAATGATGAATCAATTTTTAACTTTACTGCAAACATAAAGCATGCAACATAAAGCATTATAACAAATTAAATAATTTTAATTACAATACCTCAGTAATTTATTGTCTATAAAGATAGACTATTTACTTGTTTAAAACAATAAGGAAATCATTTTATACTAACCTATTCATGGCAATTTTTCTTAAGCTTTCAGGACATCGCATCAATTTGTCCAGTGTTTTCACTATTGTTGCAAACATTGGACGGTGAGATCTGTCTTTCTGCCAACAATCTAACATTAGCTGATGAATTGCTTCTGGACAATCCTAAAAATATATATAAAATTATTATTATATAAAAAATTTCATGCTTATATAATTTTTGGATAAAAAAATTTTATTGAACACTTCTATTAATATGTAAACAACAAATGTACTGTAAAACTTCATTAATTTGATATCAATTACTTCAAAATAACCCACATTCTCCAGTTCAAATGTACAATCTCTATTGTCATCATGGAAAATTATTCAAAACATAATTAATTTTTAATTTGAAGCTTCATTCTAGTCCAGCAATGATTAAAATTTGCATTATTTAATAAGTTGTGATAAATTAGATAGGCTATTTGCACATTTGGGCAAGTTTTACTCAAAATTAGGTATTGTCCTAAATGGTAGGACAATAACTAATCAGTAATATAATAAGAGGAACAAAGTTATATCATATTCTGAAAAAATATTAAAAAACTTTGTGATAATTAAAAATTAAATTTTTGAACTTTGTTTAATCTGGAAACCAAGATTATAGGTATAAAAGTGAATGTAGAAAAATTAGAAAAGCATTCAAGTACTATAATTTTATTTGGCAACATACACAATCAAACACTATGTTTAAATATCTATAAAATGAAAAGACTTTTTTTAAAAAGATCCTAATTTGTGTAGTTTTAGAATATTGATTTCTGGAAAAGGCTCTACAAATATAGTGTGAAAATTGACAAATACTTGTTTATGTCATTTCTAAGATATACAGGTAACCCTCGTATAACACGACAGATAAGTTCCTAAAAAATTCCATGTTTGTGAAAAACCATGTTATATGTGATCTAGAGCCAATATAAAAAAAGGAAGTTACATTCCAAAACCAATTAAAAACAAATAACTTTCCTTAATTCCACATAAACTTAATTTTTATTAAGAATATTACTAACATAAAATATAAAGAAAGGAAAAAATATATACATAAGATCTCAAAAAACATAGAGAAAAGTATACAGCTTACGCAACATTAATTTAATAATTATATATTCCTTACCACTGTTCAGTTAAAATGAGAAGCTTTTTTAACAATATCAACTTCATTTTCTGAATTTTTTTCTGCATTTAAAGTTTTTGTATCTTCTGCTCTCTTTACAAAATCTTTAATCTAACCTACTACAAAACAGTCATTCCTTAGGACATACCCAAAAATAATTTATGAATAAAAAAGTTCTCTCTAACATTCCTCTATTGAAGAATAAAAACTTATTTTTTATCCAATAACTGAACAATTAGGAACACAAAATACTCAATGGTCGAAAATTAATTCACATTACTCAATTTCAAATCAAAATCAAAAATAGACTGCATATCCCTCTCACAGCAAACTAGCAATATTGCATTTATGATTAATTTTTGCAAAGTATTTCCCAATGATTGCATTTTATGCATGTATTGGGTTTTTAGCAAAGTATTTCCCAATGATTGCATTTTGTGTGTGTATTGTGACCCTGTATGGATTTACAAAAATTAATGAAAATGTTTTGTGTTGTAGGAGAGTAAATGTAATTTTCTAAATATGTTAAGTAAAAACCATGTTGTAGAAGTATCATGTTATATGAGGGTTTCCACAAATTTCTAATCATATTAGAGCAAAACCATGTTGTAGGAAACTGTGTTATATGAGGATTACCTGCATTTTGTTTTAAATTCTTGATAACTTAGGATTTACTTACTTATCTAGGTTTCAAAAAATTCTATAATTTGAAATCTGATTTTATGATTCCAAATACTTTGAATTAATGAGTGATGATTCATTTATATTAATCATTAACTTTCAGTAAGATTTTTGAGCAGCTTAATAGTTGTGTTCAAATTTATCTTTAATTCGTACAACTTAAATTGAATTATCCTAGTTCATTTCACCAAATGGAAATATTCAGTTATGATAATGATCTATATATTAAATATTACTAATGAGTTTTGTAATCAAGCAAGCTTTAAAACCACTTACTAGAATTAAAAACTTTGGAATAAAATCTTCAAAGTTCTTTGTTCAATTCTGGTTGGTGGTAAATTATTTTTTTTTTAAATAGACTAAATTATAGACGTAGGTTACTTTAAATCCAAGTAAATTATTAAAATATTGCAGTTTGTTCTATTATATTTTCATTAAAGGAAATAATGCAAATAAGCAAAGAAATAATGAATATCAGTTTTCATTATTTCTTTGCTTGTGTGATAAATTCATATAATTGTACTTATGTTTTTCCTCCAATCAAGTGAGTATTAGAGGTCTTTCAGATCAAAAAAAAGTTATTATTTATGTCTTTAAATTAAAATGTTTTACAACTGGAAAGATTTAATAAGAATTTATTTATAATAGTAAATTTTGGAAAATATTTTGAATTTATATAGAAAATAGTTGCTTAGCAAATTCCAGGATTTATGGATTTATTTTCAAATATGAAGTATTGAAAATATAAACCTTAACTGCAATAAGTAAATGCTAAAAATTCATAAAAAGGCATTTCAAACCATTTATGTAGCTATACAATACAACTGGACTTTTAGTAAAAACTCCATCATCTGCGACAAAATTGGAAAAATCAAACTGGTACCCAAAAAGCAGTAGCAGCATACCCTCTGGATTTATTGGCATATTATGTAAATAACTTCCATTCTTGATTTCTGCCAAAGGCAGTAGTTCATTTTTGTATGAAAGATCATCTACTTATGTCTTAATAAAGAATTTTTATTTTTCATTTCTTTATATACCTAAACTATTGATTTTGTTGGCCTTTACTTAATTTTATTGTGGTTAAATTGCATGACTAAAAATGGAACTGCTGATTTTAATATTATGTCTATGGGGAAATTAATTCTTAGGTTACAAGTTCTTACTTTATGAGTCAGTTCAATCTGAAAATTGCTCATAAAGGCAGAACTTCCCTGTAATATTAAAAAGTGTTTATTGTTAAAATTTTCTAACATTTAATACAATAGAACTAATTTATTTAAAATTAATACTTTCTATTGCATTAAATATAAGAAAGTAGTTTATCTACTATAAATTAATTTCTAACATTTAATATAATAGAAGCTCTAGTGAGATTTTACTGTATTGACTTTTGTTAATTTTTAGAAGTACAACTGTTGCTTGTTAAAAGATTCAATTTAGTCCAAGGTGATTCACTACAGTCAATTATTCTCTCTTTTGTTCTTAGTCTACTTTTTGAAGGAATTAAAGGCTTTATAAGATTACTATGCTATTTTCTTTTTGTCAAAGTATCTCTCATTAATAACTTTTGAATTAATGTTTTAATTATCATTAAACTTTGTAATAATGCTCTATTTTTTGATACATAGCTTTGTTTCTCAATATTTTACATAATAAATCTATGCATATTAAATTTTTTGAAATTTTTTTTTAATATTTATTTTCATGTAATAAAAGCAGTTTTATTAGAATTTACTTTTGTCTTCTTGAAATAATTAAAATCGATGTGTTCATAAATATTTGGGATGGATTTAAAAATGTTTTATCATATAGATTATATAAGCCATATTATAAACAATATAGTAACCAACTCATCTGTATTGTTTGATTTCTTTATAACTTTTCATAAAATAATAAATAAATTACTACACTTTTGAAGTTCTTTATATTTCTTAGTTGCTTTTAGCTGTTATTTAATATATACATATGTCTGTTTATAATTTAGGAAACAAATAGGAAGACTTGTATCCCTAAACTTTGTACAACATTTATGTACAATATTTTAATTAAAAGTAATTTTCACGAATAGATGGATAATAGTTATTTTGACTATGACTTCTCAATTAATATTGAAAATACATTAAGAAGAAAAGCATAATAAAATAAACTATAAAATATACATGAACAATATATGGAAATTTTGTATATAAAATATATAGTATTTTCCCAAATAATTGCACAATAACTATATCTATATTATGGAATTCAAAATATTTAACTCACTTACCATTGGAGCAGGAAGTCTATAACCTTTTTCTATACTTTTGATGACATCTTGATTAGACCAATTCCAATATGGTCGTTCACCATAAGACATTACCTCCCAACAGACAATTCCAAAACTCCATACATCACTTGCTGAAGTAAATTTCCTAAATGCAATTGCTTCTGGAGCTGTCCATCTGACAGGAATTTTTCCTCCCTATGGATAAAAACTTTTAATTCAGTCTTATTTTTTTCTTTTAAAAAATATTGTTAATAAAATAATTTTTATTGTTTAGGCAATATAATATAGAGTGGTCATAAATTATTAAGTGCATTTTAGTGATGAAGAGTAAATGGACTAAAGAACTTATATAATAAAGTTAGGTATCAAATTATAGAGCAGCTCAGTTTTTTTTTATATATGTATATACTATGTGCTTTATTTCTGACCAAACCTATGGTGACTATACTTATATAACTGGACATGCTAGAATATTATGTCATACCATAGCTGGAATATCAATAACAAACATTTACTTTCAACTTGATAGTTGCATTATCACATTGGGAGTTGATTGTCCAGAGCTACTTGGATATACAATTTTCTATCGTTTGAGGTGGCCTCCATGGCCAATCCATCTCCTGACATGACACCTTTGATTTTATGTGGGATGTTGTGAAAGATCATGTTTATACAACCAAATTGCATGACATTATTGAACTTAAACAACAAATTAGGCAGTTATTGAAACAATAATGTTCAAAATACTGAAAAACACATGGCAAGAAACTGAATACTGTACCAGCCATTTGTGCCATTTAAAACACTTCAACATGTACTCCACTTGTAGTGTTACAATATAGCACATATCACAAATAGAGCACATGTTGAAGAGTTTTAAATTTTTGTGCACTTACTGTTTGCTGGCAGCATTTCACTTGTAGTTTCAATATCTAAATGAATGCTGCACAGCACAGTTTTAAGTGAAAAAAAGAATTTATTAAAAATTAATGTACTTTTTTTCACTTAAAATTGTGCTGTGCAGCATTCATTTAGATATTTTTGTGCACATACCCCTCTTGTAAAAAAATGACACATCCCTAAAAAAATAGAGTGAGAATTGCAAAACTTAGTACACAACTGCCTTTCAGCTAGATATAAAATGATTAAAATTTCATCGCCAATGAATGCACAAGGTATTTTGAGAGCACATGAGAAAGGCAAGATTAGGGCAAATACAAAATGTGGCATTCATAAGAATAAATATAATTGACCAGTTTTTCTTTTTCATTATGTCAAGACATCTCTATGATATATGTTAGCAATATAAGCAATTGAGCAAATTTGAGAGATGCTTACAGCAAACCTTGCAAATTTTTTTTGTAATAGAATGTATATAAAAATGTTTTGAGCTGCTCTGATTTGATATATAATAATGTTGGATAAGTTCTTGGTTCATTTATTATCCATCACTAAAATGTGCTCAATAATTTATGCCTATGCTGTATTTTTTTCAATTATATCTCTAAATAGAGTAGATTCCCTTTTATTTGATCTTGCTTTAACTGGCCATATTTTTGCTGAGAGGAGATAAATGTGAATTGATGAAAAATGGTGTGATTTTGTTTCAAAAAATGAATTTAAATCAAAAAGACAAATAAAAGTTAACAATTTTTTACTTAAGTAAATGTTTAATAGATATTTGCATACAACATATATATTTTATCTAAGATACAGTCTATAAATGGTATTTTTCATGCATTTTTGGATTAACCAACCATTCATTTATCTGATCTGAGGCTGGTCTCTTAGATGCTAGTTAACAGGGAATCTATTGTAATTAAATATGTTTTTGATAATATTTACTTTAAATTAAAATATATTAAATATGAATTTAAATTTGGAAAATCCAGTAAGTAGTAATAATACATACTCTTGTAGTATATGCACCTTCTGTAGCACTTTCAATTTCTCGAGATAAACCAAAGTCAGCTATTTTGCATATAAGATTGGCACTAACTAAAACGTTTCTTGCTGCTAAATCCTGTTAAAATATGTTTTATAAGAAATTAAATCTTTTTATTTAATTATTATTTGATTTTTTTTAAATAATAAGTAACATCATAATATATTCTGAAATATCAATATTTATATTAGTTCTATTTTTGATTATGATTTAATGTATAAATTACATATTTATTTTCATATAGATCATAATAAAGTTTTAAAAAGCATTAAATACACTAAATTGATTTTTCCCTGAATTGTTTAATTGCAAAATGTATAACAAAAAATTAAATTTTTTTGTAGATTGAAATTTATTTTTGTTTTATTCATACTAATATAAAATATTCAATAATATGAGAAATATTCAATATTTCTCATGATTAATACTTAATACATATACTACTTAATTTCATATAAATTAAATTCAGCTTTATTTGGTAAAAATTCATTAAAAATAATATGCATTAAATTTTTTTCCTCAATTATGAGAAGTAAAAATTTAATGCATATTATTTATAGAGACTTAATAAGAATTGATATTGTAAAATTAGCCCAAATAGCAGAGAAAAATCATTTTTTAAATTTATAAAAATTTTTTAATTATAACAAAATTTTGATGTTTTATTATTTCTAGATATTATTTCAGTAAAATTTATTGTTATTTTCTAATCAATTGAAAATTAAACTATTATAGTAATTATATATTTATGTATATGAGAAAAAATTTCTAATGGATTAAAAAAAGTTATATAAATTTTCTGAAACAGCAACAAAAAAAAATACACATAAATACTGAGAAACAATTCACAACTATAATGAATAATGGTGCTTGAATATAGAAGACAATAGACATCATCTATGACTGGTAAACATATTAATCATTGATCAAATAAAAACAAGTGAAAACTTAATGGAAAATAAATTGGCAGCATCATTTTTTTCATCTTTTCATTTAAACAAACAAAATCAATACCATTAATGAAGCAATAATAATTTAATTTTACTAAATGTTTTCAACTGTAGTTTTTAATAAATGCAATTTATTTAATACATTTAAAAGTTTTGGAATTAATATATTTTTAAAATTTTAAATGATTTAATATTTATAAACAGTATAATCATCAAAAATAATATATTCAGTTTATTCAACAAGTATTGATCCTTTTATTTATTTATTCTGGTAGTAATGTATATACTCAGTAATTTTATTTTGATGATAAAAAAAAGTCTGAATTTAACAAATAATGAAAGAACTATGAATGCAATTGAAATCAAATTTATTATTTTCAGTAAAATATGGAAATTTTTTGATAGTAATTGTTGTTGTTATTTTTAATTTAAGCCTTTATTATATATACTTTTCTTTTGAATGCTGTAATTTAATTTCTTCACAATAACACTGAATCATAAAACAGACTGATAATTTTATTTTATATATAAAAGAGATGTTACACTTCACAATTTTACTTTTCTTATAGAAATATATAAATTGATAAGCATTTTCACAAAAACAAAATTATTAAAATATGATTTTTTAAATGGTAAATCAGAAAACAAATTTTTAAGATTATATTCAAGATTTTAAATAAAAAACTAAA
>AYEL01075132.1:0-17430 GCA_000484575.1 Olivierus martensii | reverse complement strand
TAATATATATAAAAATTAAAATCTTGTCTTGAAAATAAAATTTCTAAACTAAGATCAGAAACTGAAATTGTATGAATATTTAATTTTATTAAGTGTAAATAATGATTATTTACACTTAATAAAATTTATTCTTTTGCAAATCTATAGAAACTGTATTTGGAAAATAATGATCAGAAACCTATAATAAATATTACTTTATTTTCTCAATACTGTTTTTTATTAATAATTATGTATTTTAAAAAATTTCCAATTTACCAATTTAATTTCTAATTCAATTTAATTTACCAATTCAATGTATCAACTTATTGTTAATATAGAAATTTTTAAATTTACTATTTTGGTTATATATACAAGTATACTCCATAATAATATATTAACTGGAATTGGAAAAATCTGTATATTAAAAAAAAATTATGTTAAATGAATATAGCAATTACATTATGAAAGCTCAGACAGTTCCAGATTATAGGCTGACAGAGATATTTAAGTCTAATTTGTGAAGAGTCAAATAATTTTCAACAGCACATAAAGCATTACATATTTATATTTTATTGCCATTTTAATCATTATTTAATTTCATTAAAATGTTTTACTATGAATGAAAGAATGTTAGAATTCGTAATAATTAAATCATCATTTACATAAGATACAGTGGGTGATCGGTTAATGAACATAATCCGTTCCAAGACAATGTTCGTTATCCAAATTGTTCGTTAACCGATCATCGATTTATCATAGGTTTTTATGGGAATTTGAATAATTCATTCCGGAGACCCAAAAAAGCATAGATAAAAAATTATATATTTTCATACTATGTTTACAAAAAACATAAATAAAAATTATATAATTTCTTACTACGTTTATTTATTTTTATAGTAATAACAATAATATATACATACATAGTCTTGCATTTTCATCTATTAGTAATATATACATACATAATCTTGCATTTTCATTTATATGTTTATATTCCGATAAAGAATCTGTCCAATATTATTGCTTTTCTCTCTCCTTCAGGATTTTTTGGAAGTGGATTAATAGCATTGTCATGTGCTTTTCTCTCTCCTTCAGGATTTTTCGGAAGTGATTAATAGCATCGCGCTTTTCTCTCTCCTTCAGGATTTTTCGGAAGTGATTAATAGCATTGTAGTGATTTTCTCTCTCCTTCAGGATTTTTCGGAAGTGATTAATAGCACTGTCGGGATAGTTTCTCTCTTCTTCAGGATTTTTTGGAAGTGATTAATAGCATTGTCGTCTCTCTCCTTCAGGATTTTTCGGAAGTGATTAATAGCATTGTCGTGGAAGAGATCCCCGACCTATTGACCTCAACCTAGTATGGGTGCCATTCTAAGACCAAAAAATTCTAAAGTGATTAATAGCATTGTCATGATTAAGATCCCCAAGCCTATTGACCTCAACTTATAAACATTGTTGCTGTAAAGATCCCCAAGCTTATTGACTTCAACCTGGTGATGTGCCGTGGTAGAGATCCCCAAGCCTATTGACCTCAACCTGGTATGGGTGCAATCTAAGACCAAAAAATTGTAAAATCTCTCTCTTACCTTCTTTAATAAATGTTTGATTTGTAGATCTCCCCAAGAGATCCTCAAGCCTATTGACCTTAACTTGGTATGGGTGCCATTTTAACTAGGATCCCCAAGCCTATTGACCTCAACCTGGTATGGGTGCCATTCTAACATAAATATTGTAAAATCTCTCTCTTACCTTCTTTAATAAATCTTTGATTTGTTTAAGCCTGTTGACCTTAACCTGGTACGGGTGCCATTCTAACACCAAAAAATTGTTATCTCTCTCTTACCTTCTTTAATAAATCTTTGATTTGTTTTACGTTGTGTCCGATTTCATTTTAATCGGGAAAATTACTGTTCTTCCAGCCTTACCCATAAGTCCATGAACGCGCAAGGCGCTTAACTAACCTAACGGAATGACAGGATTAATCCTGTCATTCCGTTAGGTTAGTTAAGCGAAATATCCTCGTGGAAAGGCCTAATAAGCCTGTCATTCCGTTAGATTAGTTAAGCCGAAATATTCTCATGCATATTTTTATCTGGAATTAGGTTAGTTAAGCCGAAATATCCTTATGGAATATTTTTATCTGGTGATAGGTTAGTTAAGCCAAAATATCCTCATGGAATATTTTTATCTGGCAATAGCCACTTATAGAGCCGCCATCATCACAGACTGACCAACACCCATGATGGGGGCCACTATAGAGCCGCCATCATCACAGGCTGACCAATACCCATGATGGAGTCAACCGGAAGGATGGGTTTCAGCAGGGTGGGCCCAGATCCCTCCTGAAAAATTGGAGAAAGGACCCCCGGATCCTCCAGAATGTTAAGCCACAGCTTTACCACGCAGCCATCGGGCTGACCTGTCATTCCGTCAGTCCGCGGATCCCACAGTTTGTTTTGTGAAGTGTTCGTTATCCAAACATGTGTTCGTTAACCGAACATAAAAATCTTTTGAAAAAGTGTTCGTTATCTGATTTGTTCATTATTCAAATTGTTTGTTAACCAATCACCCACTGTATTTTAACATGTTTGCTGCTGTTGACATATAGAGATGTCAAGGAAGTGAAACAAAAACTGATAAAAAACAATAAAAAAGAGAATTAAAAAACTTTGATTCTGATTTTATTAATCCAGCTTTTGCAAATCAGTTTTTGTGTGTATTCATTGAAAATATGCTCTTTTGACAGTGATTCCTAAATTCTTTCAATTGCCAACACATTTTTTTTTTTAAATTATATGTAAACAAATATTATTTATAATTGAACAGCTCAATAGAATTTAGATTTTTTTATTTGATGATGTCAATTTTATAGTATAATATTTTAAAATTATGATATTTGGATAAGATAACCAATATTTTTGGAATTAAAAAAATAATGAAATTTTTTATAGGATTAGCTATAAAATTTTGAAAAGTAAAAAATGTTATATATAATAGGAAAATATTGATCAATTCTGTTAAAATAAACTAAAGTATATCTTAATTATTCATATTTTGTTTCAATTTCACCAAAATTAAGATTACAAAAACATGAATACCCTGCAGCCATTGAAATGAGCAATGCACTTTTATTGCTTTATAGCAGCTACTTTCTTCCTGGGAAATTGCAGATAATCTTACTTTATTCTATGGCATGTAATATTGGGTGTATTGCTACCATAAACTATCTGCAGTCCAATTACAGGAAAGTAAAGAATATTATAGCTGTTTATGTGTGAGATGAGACCATTTTCGAATATGTTAAGTTTTTTGATATTAATTAAAAAGTTTACAAAAAGTAGTGCTAAAAATTGTATAAATGAAGTAAGAACAAATTAATAAATATGAAATATTAATAAAAATGTCAATATTTCAATGAATTCATGTAATTTTTTTTAAATTATATGACAATTTCATTCAATGAAAGTTAACATAATATATTGGTTTGGTTGTTATGTAATACTTGGCTTTTATAAATAATTTCTGAAAATTTCAGTCAAATTTCTTCACCCATGGCTCAATTTGTTCAGAAGACATGTTCCTAAATAAAAATATCAATTATTTCATTGGGTTTAATCACCTTGCAAACTCAAGAACACAGAAAACTACTGTGTAGCCATTTTACACAGTAGTTTTCTTCGTTCAGTTGTGAGTATTTTTCTGCACAGTAGCCAGGCCATTTACGCAACTATCACTGCCCAAGCGGTGGTTAAACAAAACTTTGAAACTTCCTCTTTCCTTCGATATGTAAACTGTTCATATCCATCTTTATATTTCGTGAAATACAAATTAATTAAATTGGGTCCATCATTTTGAATAACCCTGTATAAATGAATTTTATACTTCAATGAATATTTGCCTTATTGCTGACTTAGTTTTTAATTGTTCTGACATCAAATTAAGAGCTAATTTTTAAAGAAAGTCTCTTCTGTTTTTAATTGTGCTTACATTTCTATTAGAGAAGTGAATAATTTGAGAATTGATTCCAGCTATATTCATTAGAGCAGTGTCTGCCAAACTGTGTGCCACGGCATACTACTGAGCCGCAAGAGATTCTAGATGTGCCATGAAAGATTTGAAAATATTTAATATAGGAAAATATAAGATTTGATAATATTTAATATAGGATATTTCTCAATAATAAAATTCAGTCCGTTTATGAATCTAGGTGATAATAAAAATCGCAAAATACCATGACACAAACCTGACATTAACACAAGAAGAAAATTTAATAGACTTGAGAAATGACCCTGTGCACAAAGGACAAATCACATTCTGAGCTAGAATTGTCAGCATTTTGGATTTCGCTTTAAGTCATCCTTGTTGCCGTTTGGATTGTCGTATCTTTGCAAATTACGTTTCTCACCTATCATGGAAATAAAATAATAAAAAAAACCGGAAACATTACCAACGGTAAATTAGGTGGTGTATATTCATCTAATTTACAGCCACGTCTTGATATAATTATTTCTCAAAATCAATCACATCCTTCTCATTAATAAAATTATTATTTATATTACCTATTTATTAATTTTGATAAAATATTATTATTTTATTACTAGGTGAAACCCGCAAATTTTTGCAGTTATAAACATTTTAAAGATTTTAATAAAAGTTTGCTTACAATTAATCTCTTTATATACGGGATTTCGTGTTTGAGTTTTTCCAAAAACTTTGACACAATTAAAACTTTTTACCCTAGAAAAGACAACATATAATTGGCCGTGAGTTGGCATGACACGCAGGAGGAACTGTGTCTGATAACTCCTGAAAAGTTTTTCGAGGTGCTGGTCCTGGCCCGGCAATTGCTGTCCTTCACCATCCAGACTGGATCTGGCAGGAGCCAGTTCCAGTCCTTGGTTGGAACTGGCTTCCGCCTCTTAGTAATCTTCCTGATTGGAAAGGGGAATAAAATATGTAAAAAAAAATTGGCTGTGAGTAAAAACTAGATGAGGAATGTAATCCTCAATCTATTAAATGACTGTCTATTTTTGTTGTCCATTTTTGTTTTGCTGTAGGATAATTCTGTGGTAGAAGCATTCGCGAAGCGTTACATTTTTACATTGCACGCTGTACTCTCTCCAACAAAAAGCCTTGAGAATAACATTGCCAGATCTGAATTGCTGAAAGTAGCGAACTGAAGGACTATGAGACAGCAAGAAATTTAAAGAGAGATTATATGATAAATAAAAAACGGAAATCATGTGCAAAAAGCTGGTGGATTAAATAACAAATATAACTATTAAAAACAAAAATCACGTGCAAAAAGCTGGTGGATTAAATAACAAATATAACTAAAATTTCTACAAAATTCTAAAAATTAAAATAAATCAAACTTTGTTGCTATAGCAACTAAAGAGACTTATTCCACTTCGAAATTTCTGATAATTTAAATCGGTAACGGATGAAAATTTTTACTTTTATATGGGTGAAACCATACAGTTTTAGAATGCTTGACTGCTTATATGAACACTTGTTAATATCCATAAAATTTATGATATTTAAAATAATTTAAAAAATTCGAACACAATATTAAAAACAATACACAAAAAGATTCCGCTTAACATTGCTCCGTTTAACGCTATTTTGATATAACGCGTTTTTTCGAATTCTATATTTTTAATGATTCACTTTGGCATGGTTTTTCAAACCATTATTCTTACATAAATCCGAAATCACAGGAATTTGTTGCATTGATACTCCTATGCCGTCTCACAATGCGTTTGATATGAGTGCAGTGCAGTACATACAAAAGTCTGCTGTAGTGAGTTCATATTTATGATCTGTCATCAATGTTATTTTACAGTAATAAAAATAACCAGAGTTCATATTAGCGCAGTACATACGAAAGTCTGCTGCGGTCAGAATTCATATATATGAACAGTCATCACAATGTTATTTTACAGTAATAAAAATAACAATTATCCCATTTTAATTTAACCTGAATGCTGACACATTAATTCAGGGCTGGAATGTTGGCAGTTTTAAGGTCTCACCGCTCTTTAGGCCAACGCCTGTCAACATCGTCCTCGAGCTTGCGGGCCTCCCACGGGCCCCACATTTCTCCACTCTGATTAAAAATAAAGTTATCACATATTGAAGCAGACATTCTTTTATAAACACCCTGTATATTAATTAGAATGCTGAAGAAGATACATTTAATTTTAGGAAAGGCTAAAAACATATAAACTAATTTCATAACATTAAACGAAATATATTCTTTCTGTATCTTTTAAGACATTTAAAAACAAATTTTTGTTTCTTAAGTTTTTTCAGTGAAAATTTAGAATTTTTAATACTATTACAAATGGTTGATTTTTCATATTAATATAAAAACTAGTTAATATTACATAAACTAACAGTCTGATACTATTTGTACTATTAGCATTTTACATATATTGTATTTAAGATAGAATATCTTCCTTCATAGAGTCTAATGGAATATAAGAAAAATTTTCATAAATTATAATTGCAAAAATCTTTTAAATCATCAGTAATTAGCAAACATCACTGCTGATATTAAAATAAAAGATGTCAAATGTTGAATTTAGCAATGAATGTTTTATAATAAATAATATAAAATGGGAAAATAAATAATTAATTTTGACAAAAAATTTAAAATATTTTTTCATTATAATATATATATATATCATTTATATTTGAACTTTAAATTTTAAATTCAAATATTTAGAAAATGTGAATCTAAGGTAAATTTTAAAAAACATTCTATGAAAAAATGTTTTTCTTAAAAAACATTAAAACTTATAAATTCTTGATTTTTATTTAATAAAATATTCTGAATATTGAATAATTTACTCATGGTGTAATAATATTTTGTCAGTTATAATATTGAGTTATTCAATAATAATTTTAAATATATTAAAAAAATTCTTATATAATGATTTATGATAAATATATAAGAAAATTAAGAAAAATAATGATAATTAAACTTGATCAAACTATTTGAAATATTAAAACTGCTAATAACCAATTAATATATAATGTTGTTTTAAATATTGTCTGACTGCTATTTATCAATTTTATTTACAATTATTAATAAACTAGCTGAAACCCGCAAATTTTTGCGGTTATAAACATTTTAGATATTTTAATAAAAGTTTGCTACAATTAATCCTCTTTATATCTAGATTTTAATAAAAGTTTGCTTACAATTAATCTCTTTATATACGGGATTTCGTGTTTGAGTTTTTCCAAAAACTTTGACACAATTAAAACTTTTTACCCTAGAAAAGACAACATATAATTGGCCGTGAGTTGGTGTAACATGCAGGAGGATCCGTGTCTGGTAATTCCTGAAAAATTTTTTTGGGGTGCTGAACCCGGCTCGGCGATGGCCGTCCTTCACTATCCAGCCCTCTCCAGTCCGTGGTTGGAACTGGCTCCCACCTCTTAGCAATCTCCCTGATTGGAAAGGGGCGTAAAATATGTAAAAAAAAAATTGGCAGTGAGTAAAAACTGGGTGAGGAATGTAATCCTCAATCTTATTAAATGACTGTCTATTTTTGTTGTCCATTTTTGTTTTTGCTATAGGGTAATTCCATGGTAGAAGCATTCGTGAAGTGTTACATTTTTACATCGCACGCTGTACTCTCTGAAACATCATCTCAAAGAGCCTTGAGAATATCGTTCCAGATCTGAATTGCTGAAAGTAGCAAAATGAAGGACTATGAGATGGGGAGAAATTTAAAAAGAAATTATATGACAAATAAAAAACGAAAATCATGTGCAAAAAGCTGGTGGATTAAATAACAAATATAACTAAAATTTCTACAAAATTCTAAAAATTAAAATCAAACTTTGTTGCTATAGCAACTATAACAACAAAAGAGATTTATTCCACTTTGAAATTTCTGATAATTTAATATCAGTAACAAATGGAAGTTTTTACTTTTGAATGGGTGAAACCAGACAGAGTTTTAGAATGCTTGACTGCTTATATGGACACTTGTTAATATCCATAAAATTTATGATAAATATTTAAAATAATTTAAAAAATTCAAACACAATATTAAAAACAATATACAGTAAGATTCCACTTAATGCTGCTCTGTTTAACGCTATTTCGATATAAAGCAGTTTTTTCAAATTCTGTATTTTTATTGATTCACTTTGACGTGGTTTTTCAAAACCGTTATACTTACATAAACCCGAAATCGCAGGAATTTGTTGCATTGATACTCCTATGACGTCTCACAGTGCATTTGATATCAGTGCAGTGCAGTATATACGAAAGTCTGTTGCAGTCAGAAATCATATTTATGATTGGTCATCAATGTTATTTTACAGTAATAAAAATAACAATTATCCCATTTTAATTTAACCTGAATGCTGCCACATTAATCCAGGGCTGGGGTGTCGGCAGTTTTAAGGATGTTGGTGTCGGCAATAACTTTCTCATTGCTCATAATTTATTAGTTTCAAATTTAAAAAATGAATTAAATAATTAAAATAATTTTTTCAGTAATAAATATTGAATAAAAATGTGTTCTAAAAAATCATTTGTGTGTGTTTACTATCAGAGGAGTTGGTGTCGGCACGTTTTCCTGCCGATACTCCTATGACGTCTCACAGTGCATTTGATATCAGTGCAGTGCAGTATATACGAAAGTCTGTTGCAGTCAGAAATCATATTAGCGCAGTACATACGAAAGTCTGCTGCGGTCAGAATTCATATATATGAACAGTCATCACAATGTTATTTTACAGTAATAAAAATAACAATTATCCCATTTTAATTTAACCTGAATGCTGCCACATTAATCCAGGGCTGGGGTGTCGGCAGTTTTAAGGATGTTGGTGTCGGCAATAACTTTCTCATTGCTCATAATTTAAAAAATGCATTAAATAATTATTTTTTTTGGTAAATAAATAATTTTTTCAGTAATAAGTATTGAATAAAAATGTGTTCTAGAAAATCATTTGTGTGTGTTTACTATTAGAGGAGTCGGTGCCGGCACATTTTCCTACCGACATCCCAGCCCTGCTTTAAACTATACAGGTAGGCCTTGATTAGTGCCAATAATGGGTCCCACAAATTTCTCGCACTATTCAAAGTATTAACCATATATAAAATATGGTAATTGGTTCTTGCTTTGTGAGATTCCAGCCATTAGCCAACCTCATGATGAATAACCACAATACTAGCTGTTTATTTTCATATTTTACATCGTTGTTCATCATCTAAATTAATAACTTACCAGGAACTGCGTCTCATGCCATCATCAAACCAACCGCCAAATCGAAACCAAAATAACGAATCGAAAGGGAAGTTGAGCCATCAATCAGTTTGATAAAGTACTTATGTTTTTAAAGAAAATTATCTGAATTGATTAATTTGTAGGACGAATTAATTTTCTAATGTTTGTAATGAAAAAAAATCGTTTCTACGGATGCTTTTGACTCTTTGCATATTAACAAAAACTAAGAAAATAATACAAGAAAAGTATATTTTAAAAATAACATTGATCCACGAATATATTCTTTGTGTAATATCACAAAAATGGCTACATACCATAGCCAGATTGATAAGAACGAGTGAGGATAAATTGTTCATTATTCTTATCCTGTGTGATGATGAGAGGAGTATGTTTGTGCAAGAATCAATCTTACTTGAACGTGAGTAGTCATTTTATGACACTAAAGTAGTACTAATAAAGTCGACTACCTAGAGTAGTTTTTATTAATTATTAACAGAGCAGCTAATATTATCATCAATAATTTCATTACATAATTACATAATAATAATAGTCATATATATTAATAGTCAAACGAGGCTGCTGACAGGATGTCCCTTTTACGGTCGAACCACTATACCAATTTCTATAAATATGGTATCATTACTAATTTTCGGATGTCTGCGACAACAGATCTTTTTTTATTTGGCCATTTTTTAGGGCCTTAGGGGCCCAATTTTTATTTTATGACAATAAATATCAATAGATGACGGTAAATGTCAAAGTAAGGTGCAACAGATAACTTACCTGCATTATTACTATTATTGGATTTTTACAGAATTACTTAGCTAAAAGAATTATTACTGATTATGATACAGGATAATGTTCAAGTATCAATTTGTCTTCAATCAGTATCTTTATATCATACCTTTTTATTGGATGTTTTATTTTAAAGGAAATTTTATGTTGAATTTGCAGTTAAGTCTGTTCTGTATTCATAATTACGATAGTGATATATTACATATGTGATATGAAATTTGCTTATATTTTATCACAAAAAGAAATTATAACTATTCATCATGTTGTAAACTACCCCCTCCACGGGCCCCTCCCACCCATGGAGGGAGCCCATGGGGTGGCCCCACAGACTCCCAATACGAATTGTCCCCATGGGCCCGTGGGGACAATTCTCAAATATACCATGGACGTCCCAAATACAAACAACACTCAAATGGACATCCCAAATACACGGGCCCGTGGGGACAATTCCCGGGCCCCACAAGTACCCAATACAAGGCCCGTGGGGCCTATTATTAAATTTATGGCATTTCTATTTATTAACAAAATTACTACACATTTAAACTAATGCTTAATAAAATATAGAGTAAATAAATTTGCAAGATAAGCAATTATTATACAATATGCTGTTATATAAAGTATTATAAGATTAAATCACAATAGTATATTAAGAAACATATACACCGAGTGGACAATCATCAGACTGCTGTTCGTCCATTGCAAGATTTGTTAAATCTTTACAAGGTGCACTTTTAACATCTGTGTTAAGCTACAATAAAAGGTTTGGAATAGAGACTATATTAAGTGAATACTACCGCCAGCACTTCCATAAATTCGTAAACTGTTAGTGGAATTTGACGTGGAATTAAAAAAAGTACAGCTATCTGTCTTTCTGTTGTACGCGATGACTGTAAAAGTTCTTATGTTCTTATGTCTCTCTCTCTCTCTCTCTGTTAAAAATAAAGAAGGAAATAGTTAAATTCATAACGTAGTCTTTATTGGCACTGACCAATTTCGTTACCCATCCTTACCCATCATGCGCCGTTCTCAGACTGCAAGGTCAGGCACCTGTTGGAACGTTTCTGGTCCGTGTGAGTTTTAAACCCATTGCCTCCGCACCTCCACACTATTGATTTTGTTGGCTTATACTTAATTTTATTGGTAGTGAAATTGCATTGTGGAAAACAGAACTCCTGATTTTAACATTATGTTTATGGAAAATTGATTCTTGGTTTTAAATTCTTTTTTGTGAGCAATTTCTAGATCCAAATTAACTCATAAAGTTGGGAACTGCCTGTATATTAATATTTTACAAAAGTATGAACTTCCATAATAACTCTGTTACAAAAAGCTGGTAAAATATTCTCTAAGTGGCAGAAACAATTATTTTATCATTATCATTTTATTAAATTACATTTTCAGTAAAATATTCCAAGGTTATATATATAGGGCTGGGAAGTTGGTGGCTGTGTCGGTGTTGGCAGGAGTCTGTAGTTTTAGGAGATGTCAGTGTCGGCAATAACTTTCTCATTGCTCATAATTTATTAGTTTCAAATTTAAAAAATGAATTAAATAATTAAATTTTTTTCAGTAATAAATATTGAATAAAAATGTGTTCTAAAAAATCATTTGTGTGTGTTTACTATCAGAGGAGTTGGTGTCGGCACGTTTTCCTGCCGATACCCCAGCCCTGCTTTAAACTATAGTTCCTTAAAGTTAGAACGTTTTTCTTTCATCAATATTTTTTTTGTTGTTTATAGTTTATTGCAATCTGATTACTGCTTTTTGTTCTTAAAACTTTTAATTTTCTAATTTTAAGAATTTTTTCATCAATGATTTATGAATATAAATCGATATTAGCAATAAAATATGTCTATAATTAATGTAATACAATAGTAATAATACATGTTACAAAATAAAAAATTCTATGAATATATTTTTTATTCACTGTTCTGTTTCACCTATCCTCATTATTTATGTGTTAAAATGGTCTCGTTCAACGCTGTTTCATTTAGTGCTTTGTTTCTTTGGAACGTATCCCCCGCGTTAAACGGCGCCTTACTGTAATACAATTGTTGAAAGTATATATTGTTACCAAACAGCTAGGTGAGAACATTGAAAACATTAGCATTAAAAATTACTTGTTTTGCACCTGCTGTTTAGTGCTTCTTGTAGAAATTAAGGCTAGGAAAAGTATCACGTGATTATTGTAACCAATGAGATCGCTGAAAGGTAGAGACAAGGATTTTATTATATACATATTAATGTAACATATAATAGCAATTTAGAGCTAGACTATACGTTAAAAATAAACAAAGTTTACTTTATTGTTTTAGTTGTTTAACTAAATATTATATAGCACATTACTCGGCATCATAATGGTCACATGATTATTGCGATTGTGCCCGGTGTTGCTCCGGCCAGTTTGTGGCATTTACTATGTTTCTCTTTTTCTTAAATTATAACCATTTAGATAACAATCAGGATTTTCTTCAATGGATTCTGAAAATCTTTCCCATAACGTTTTCCATTTGAAATATGTTTCTTTTTGAATATTCCCTTCTTTATCAATTAGAATTCTTTCAATTTGTTCGATCTCCTAATGTTTCATTTTCTCGATTAAATGTGATCTTTTAGCTAATTCAGTTATTGCCAGTAAAGTTACGATCCTAATTTATTTCATTAATATTTTTTACGTTATATAATGTATTAATAAAAGTTAAGAGCAAAGTATAGTAAACGAGTAAAGTAGACAAAGTATAGTAAAGTTGATTAGCAACGGGGAATGGCAATATTCCTTCCACTCCCCGTTGCTAATCAACCGATGGAATAGTTTAACCCAAATTGTAGCCTACAATGATCAACAACTGAAGTAATGACTCAAAGTTTTTTGCGTATTGTACGAAAGCCGAACCTTTTCCGCTGATGTCAAAACCTTTCAGTACGAAAGCCAAACCTTTTCCACTGATGTCAAAACCTTTCTGTCATAGACTGTACATTCATTTTCTAGATTAAAAAAAGTCTTAAAATAATAAATAATATTACATATGATAATGCATTTTGATAATTAATAAACAATTGTGATTTTAAGTGTATTCAAGCATCAAAGTAGGATTGTATGTAGTTCTAATACAAAAAATGTTTGTAATAAAGCATCAAAAGCAGGATTTACTTTTGTTAGTTGAATTTAATCTGTTTATATTTATATTCAAAGTAGGAAAGAATATGAACAAAATATGTAATACAAAATCCTTTGCATAAAGCATACCTAATCATTGGGAAATATAATATTTTAATAATAATTTTTTAAAAATAGTTATAAAATTATATTTTATTAAAATCACAAAAAATGCACATATTATTTAAAATAACTTAAAAACTTGAAGATGATGATCATATATCTAACTAGCATTTATTGTAAGAGTACAAGAGCTTCCCAACATAAGAAAATATTATTTGATGTAAAAATATTTAATATGTAAAACATAAAATAATCTACATCAAATCATCACAGTACTATTGCAAGTACAAATTTAAAGTGCTTACATGACTATAATAATAGTTAACATATAGCTACATATATATATATATATTAAACATCTCTAATAACACAACACCACATGGTCATTAAGCTTAATCAAAACCTAACCTAAGCATACTACAGCTAAATAAGATAATAAAAGCTATAATCAATATAAAATTAGAGAAAAATAAAAAATCTTTAAAAACCTTTTAATATAAAATCTGAAGTTCAATAGATAATGAAATAATATACAGCCCTACAGCACAATACTTGATATCCACCATTAATTAACCTCTGTGAACTGAACGGTCTCATTGGGTCACGTGCCATTACGATCCAATGAGACTGTTCAGTTACCAAATGGCTAGGTCACGTAGTAAACTATCACATGATTATTGTAACCAATGAGATCGCTGAAAGGAACAGACGCAAGGTTTTTATTATATAGATATTCATAAACTAAGTTTTTTTTCTTATTTGTAAATATTTTTAAGGAAGTTGTCTAATACAAAATTAAAGTCATAATTGAGATATTTTTTAAATTATACTAACTGATATTTTGTACATTTTAAACTTTTACAAAGACTTACCCTATGAACATAATTAGTTTCTGACAGATATTGCATTCCAGCTGCAATACCTCTCAGCATTCCAACCAATTGTATTACTTGGAACTTTCCATCATTTGCCTAAAAGAATATTAAATGAAATAAATAAATACTGTATAATTTTGAAAAATTCTAATTTCTGTAATCTTTTAATAATTAAAATTCTTACTCTAAGAAATGTATCTAATGATCCATTTTCTATAAATTCAGTGATTATCATAACAGGATTAGTTTTAGTAACTACTCCTTGAAGATATATAACATTAGGATGATCAAACTGTCCCATTATACTAGCTTCTGTTAGAAAATCCATTCTTGCCTTATCTGATGAACCTGGTTTAAGAGTTTTTATAGCAACTGTAATTTCTGGTTGTCCAGGAATTTTTAAATTACCCCTACAGACATCACCAAATTCACCTAATAATAAAATACAAGAAATTAAATTTTTAATTAAACTTATTAAACTTAAATCTCAGTTTCAAATTATATATTTAATTAATAAAGAGGTAAAAAGTTTAATTAAAAAGTCTACCTCCTCCAATAATTGCTTCAATGGTAATATGTGAGGCATCAATTTCTTTTGTAAATTCTCGCACTGCCTGGTTTGGATCTTCATAGGTATGTGGATCTATATATGATCGGGTAGCTGCACAGTGAGTAAACAAGGGAGTTGTCACTGAAAGGGGATAGACTTAGTCATATGTGGAACTTAAATTATAACAACAACAGGAATTTTGTTGTTATTTATATGTTAGCAGAAATTATTAATTTAGAGAATTTCACTACATTACTGTATTATAAACATTACCATTTTTTATGATTACTTACACAAAGCAGTAGGAACAATAGGAGGATGATCTAAAGCTGTTACTACTGTTTAAAAAAAGCATAAAATGCATGATGAATTAGTAATGTTATAGTTTAAATTATAGAAAGCATAAAATTTAAGCAGCATAAACAGATTCATAATTATTGAGTTAGATTAAAGCAGTTATTATATGCATTTAAATATTTAATATTAGTTCTGGCTTGTTTATAGAATTTAGTTTTATTTTTTTCTTTGCTTACTGATCAGGGGCAGATTTAGGCATGGTCTTTATAGGTTGCAGCCAGGGCCCTGTTCATTTCCTGTTCAGAGGGCCCCTTCGTGGTCAAAAAAATAAAAACAATTTAAATTAAAAATTTAAGAAAAAATAAATTATATAAAATTGGGTTAATTGGATAGGAGGTCCCCAAACAATGTTAGCCCAGGGCCCCCCAAAAGTTAACGGTCTGCCCCTGTTACTGATAGTTTTCAATTTTTTATAATTAATATTTTTTGAAGTTTCAAATTTTATTAATATCAGTGAATCATTAAGAAGCTTTAAATGGAGTTAATAATTTACTATTTCATAAATCATGAAGATGTCAACTGCCTCAACTGTCTCAGAAATACATTATATATATTGTTAATCTACTTACATTTTTTGCCATCACCAGTATGATATTCAAGAGTATCACAATCACTTGGTTGTTTTTTATTGCATTCATCAGAACTTCTATTAAAAAAAATAACAAATTTTAGAAACAAAAAATTATTGAATACAATAATTATATACAGCTAGTGTTTGTGTTATATTTTGATAACACCATCATTAGTTAAAAATCTATAACGGTAATAATTTTAGTAGTAATAATAAACAATGGAATACTGAATCCTTTAAGATGGTAAAATCATCTTGATTTGATCCCAGATCCTCAAGATTATAAAATCATCTGAAATTGAACATGGATCCACAAGGTGGTAAAACTGTATTACATTTTTAATAAAAAAAAAATATTTCTAGCTAATATGCTATAAAAATAGCCAAGTTTGGAAGATTATAAGGGCAACATATAAGATCAGATTATCATAAGTCAAGGATTACCTGTATTTTTTAAATATATTTATGCACTTTTTTTATTTTGAATATAAAACATGTTAGTTTTGCTATGAAATTATCAAATAATGAATTTAATACTATAGCTATATTTCATGTTATGAAAATATTTTATTTCAGAAGTTTTTTTTAAATTCTGAAATGAATTATATACTTAAAAATTGAATTTAAATATATATACAAACTTTTTCAGATATCAACATGCTATTTTATTTTCAAATTTTGGGAAAACTGAAAAATTGTACAAAATTTACAATAGCTAAACAGGTTATACAGGTATACATATACAATATATAGGTTGATAAGTAAAAATCCAGCAACTTTGGGACCTGAGGATTGCTGGATTTTTGATATATTAATATATATATATACAGTATTATTTCGAATTTAAGCCACACTTTTTATTCAAATTTTTAAGATGTAAAATTTGGGTGTAGCTTAAATTCAAAGCAAATATTTTAACTTATTTTCCCCAATTTCCCACTTCCCAAAGATCGGAGTTTTGCTTTACGCTCTACACATGCACATAGTAATACAACTGTTGATGATAGTTTGTTTGGTGATCCCCCATTTGTACTTTTCTGATTTAGTCCAGTAGCTGTGTTGAATCACGTCTTATCTGGCCACATTTTAATTGTAAGAAAAATCATGAATTACTATAATGCTGTTTGTAACGCGTCATATCTGGCCATATTTTAATTGTAAGAAAAATCATGAATTACTATAATGCTGTTTGTAATTGTTGGTGGAAACAAATTGCCACCTTTTATTATTTTAAACAAAAAAAAAAACTGTATCCAAGGAAAATTTTCCTAAGTGTGTTATAATTTGAGCACAAAAAAAATGCATGGATGACAACAGAATTGATGAAAGATTGATTATAACATGTTTGGGAGAAGAGACCTGGCACTATTTTTAAAAAACGAAAGTGATAGTATATCTGAAGAAGATTCTCAATAAATTAGGTAGCTTATTATATATATTAGTACCTATTTAAGTAAATAAAAATATTTTTTATTTTTCAATACCTATTATAAAATCATTTTTATTTTTCCCAATTTTCCAATTTTAAAATCCTACTATGGCTTAAATTCGAAATAATACGTTGTTTTCGAAATACGAAAACAATGAAATAGAAGAAAAATCTATGTCTATAATATTCCTGAATTATGATTTTCAATATAGTATATTACTAAAAAATGCTGTGAATGATTAAATTATTTATCTTTGATTAATTTATATGAAAAAACTTCTTAAATGAAAATCAGAAATAATAATAAATACCTTTAAAACTTAATAGTATTAATTATGCCTATTTAAATTCTTAAAATTTTAAAAATAATTTATTTTTCAAGTAATTATAAAAAATATAT
>AYEL01075131.1:0-15472 GCA_000484575.1 Olivierus martensii | reverse complement strand
AAATAAATAAATTATTCATCATTATTGTTTGTAATAATAACAGAACAAAAAAAATAATAGTGCTTATTTTGTAATTTTTCTAAATTTGCAAGATCATGGAAAATCATAAAATTTTAATAAGATTTAATCATAAACAAATGTAAAATTAAAATTTATTATTGAGATTAGTAAGATATTAAACCTAACTCTTTTATGAAGAGAAGATTATAAAGCATTAGAAGGCAGTTTAATTGAATAATAATAATAATTGTTATTATTATTATTATTTTTATATTATTGAGTTTCTTAGAATTTATTTATTGGAAATTGTTTATAGAACTAAATTGGTGAAAGTAATTTAAATATTAATGCTTATTCTTCTAAAACTATCATTTTTTGAATAAATTTGAAAGATTTATATAAACAAATTTTATAAAATTTACCTTCTGATGTATAAAACAATCATGACCACAATGACCACTAGGAGTACAATTACAGCTACTGTTGCTCCAGCAATAATTGGTACTTGTACTGGATCATCAGTCTCAACAGGAGCTAAATAACAATTAGATAAACCATATTATACCATTTAATTTAATAAATTGCAGAATTTATACTATATTAAATTTTTCAATTTAATTGCTTATTTAATTAAAAAACAAAATATATTAATACCCCATTGATAATGTTTTCTTAAGATATGAGCTGATTCACTGTTAAGCAGCTTTTAAGCAGTAATCTACAGTTCATTTTTTTACATAGCATTCTCTCAGATAAATATTTATTCAATAATCTATTTAAGAATGGTAAAAAACATGGCCATATTAAATCCATTAACAATAATCTCACCATCTCCATAGTCAGCATGGATACTTTTATTAAATCAGTTAAGAATCTTCTGAAACATTTTTGGAAGAAAGAAATCCTTTATACTCCCAGTGTAAAAATAGAGTTTTACATGAGATAATCCAATTGTTGCAATCTATAGCTTCTAAGGAAAAATGTGTACATTTGTTACTCCACCATACCCAATTTGAGTTTCACCATAACCATTTCATATATTAATACAAAATTATGTATTAATATATGAAATTAGATTAAAGAAAACTAATATTAATATATATAATAGTCTTATAATTTTGTTATATTGAATTAAAATATAAAATTAATGATCAAAGCTAAATTTCATATTTCCTATTATTGTCTTATAAATTGTATTTTAAGTTAACAAATAATTGAAGTATTTCTGAAATGTAATAAATGATATTACTGTATAGTATAGTATAGTGAAACTTTGATTATCTGATTTAGAAGAAGAGTAGGCTAAATAAACCAATAAGAGATGCCTAAGATAGACTAAAACAAATCCATATTTCATTATTACTGTATTCAACAGGATAGTCGAGGCATTGACATACATAATCCAGCATCAAGCATAACATCCTATAATTCTATATCAAATGATGAGGCAATATGTTAAGACATTTTTGATGTATCACTGTTTCTTCTACAGTAATTTTTCATTATCTATTATTTGATATGCTAATTAAAAATTTAACTTTTATGATAAGCAATACTAATTTCTATGATATGTTTCATTACATGAATGTAAGGTATTCACTATTTGTCTTTCATGTAATGAACCTAAAAAAAATAAATAATACTTAAGATGGGCAAAGAATGTTTCAGATACTCTCAGGAAGCTAACCTGAAAGTATCCAACCAAATATCAGATCATCAGTTAAAGCAAAAGTTGATAAAAGTTAAATTTTTAATCATACAGTGGACTTTTGATTTTACAAACTTGTATGGACCACCAAAAACGTTTGTAAAATTGAAAGTTTGTAAATGGGAATGGCATTAATTAAAATTAGGGACTTTTTGCAACTAAATAGTTCATAAAAACGTGTAGTTCATAAATTGGAGGTTTGTAAAGACACAAGTCCACTGTATTACAAATGCTTGCATAATTCCAGGTTTATTTTTCAATCGATTATTTACAACTATAATTAACTTAAGCACTCATGTATCATTCATAGGTAAGAAATGAAAATATATTGGTACAATTTTGTATATAACTTTTGTTAAAATAATCTGAGAGTTCTCTTCTCAAGGAATGATTTCTGGTCATTCCAATCATCATAAAAGTTCTAAAAATGAAAAATTAATTATGATTAATCATTGGATAAAAAGTTCTAAAACTTAATATTGTATATTAGAAAAAATAGATTTTATTTATGGAGAATTCACAGAAAAATTATTTTAAATCATCAAACATAACAAGATTAAAAAAACTATTCAAATATTTAAAATAATCTGAGAGTTCTCTTCTCAAGGAATGATTTCTGGTCATTCCAATCATCATAATTTTTCATTTTTAGAACTTATAATGAGGGTGGCAGTTTATAGAGGGGCGGCTTAAAGAGGTTTGACTGTATATACATGTAACCATTGTATAACATGGTAATTAGGTTCATATAAAATCTTGTGTAATATAAAACTGTATTGCATGGAACATTAATAACATTTAATACAAGTTCTAAACCATGCTGTAAAAATATCATGTTATACAGAGGTTGTCTGTACATAAACTTTAACAAAGAATAGGAGAATATAAATGAATACTATATAATCAGTCTAAAAACATTTAATTCAAAAATTATAGCAAGAGAAAGTAAAATAAATATCTGTAGTAAGAAAATCAAATGGTTGTCATATTATAGATGCATATTTAATTAAAGTATTTGAATTTAGCTATAATTTTTTTTGTATGTATTGGAGTGAAGAAAACTGTATTTGATAGAAAGTATGTTTCTGAATTTTCTGACTGACTTTCAGTTCAAATTATAAAATTAAAGTGATACTTACTTGGACTACTAACTAACTGCCCAGTAAATTTATATGTTGGTCGACTATATTCTCCCCATCCATGAGTAGTTTTTGTGCGAACCTATAATAAGACATTTTAAAGTTTGTATTATATTTTTCTAGATTATTATTCCAAATTTTCATTTTTACAATTTTAAATTTACCTGGAAACCATATTCAGTAATCTGCTTAAGATTGGTAAAAGAAATTTCTTCCTTCTTTGTCAATATACTTGATGCATTCTTTTCAAAATTACGTTGAAAATAACGTATTTCGTATACTTCAATTTCTGAAAATGGGTCATCTGGAGGATCCCAAGTTAATAATATTTCTGTACTTTTCACTGCGATCACTCTTATATTAGCAACAACAGATGGAACTATAAAAAAAATTTTAAAACAAAAAATAAATCAGTCAATAATTAAATGCAATATTCTTATAATTTTAATTAAGGCTGTAATTTTTTTCAGATATTTTGTCATGGATACTACTACCACTGTAACAACCATAAGTCGAAGTAAAACAGAATTTAATAAGAAAGAATTAGTATGGAGAAATGTGATTCTTCTCACACTATTGCATTTTGGTTTGTTTTATGGCTTATATTTGGGATTATTTCATTGTCTATGGAAGACTATTTTCTTTAGTAAGATTCCATCGCTTGGTATTTCGTTAATGGGTTACTTTCTGAATGATTTACTAACGCCACTTTTTATTTATAGGCCTTTTTTATGGATATTTTGCCGGCTTAGGTGTTACAGTGGGAGCGCACAGACTATGGTGCCATAGATCTTACAAAGCCACCCTTCCGCTTCGGATCTTATTGGCAATATTTAATTGTATGGCAGTTCAGGTAAGGCTCTTTCGTTTCAATATAAATTACCTATTAAGTTTTATCATTCAATGGGGAAGAATGTATCCTCTGTCTTGCATTCTTTCACTAGACTAGAATCATCTGGCATCATTAAACTGATACAACTTTAACAAATCAGAATGGTAAGAGGATTGCAATTCACAAATTATTAAATTATATAATAAATAGTAAATTGTATAATACTAAAGAGTTGTAAATGATAAACTATGATATTTTTTCTATTTATTACATCTTACGATTGCCATAACTAATTATCGGACTGATGGCCGCATTGTAAAGCTTTGACTTACCATCCTGGAGGATCCGGATTCAAATCCAGGTGCTACAACTCCAGTTTTTCAGAAGGATACGGGCCCGGCCTGTTGAACCCTATCCTTCAACCATCCAGTTGATCCCAATATGGTGTTGGCCAGCCTGTGATGGGTTCTATAAGTAGATGATAAACTATGATATTTTTTCTATTTATTACATCTTACGATTGCCATAACTAATTATTGGCCTGATGGCCGCATTGTAAAGCTTTGACTTACCATCCTGGAGGATCCGGATTCAAATCCAGGTGCCACACCTCCAGTTTTACAGGAGGATATGGGCCCGGCCTGTTGAACCCCATCCTTCAACCACCCAGTTGATCCTGCCCGGCCTGTTGAACCCTATCCTTCAACCATCCAGTTGATCCCAATATGGTGTTGGCCAGCCTGTGATGGGTTCTATAAGTAGCAGCCGCCAGATATAGAATATCCCTAGTACGATATGGCGGCTTAACCAAAATAACCTAACCTAACCATAACTAATTTGTTTAATTATTTTATATCCGTATAAAATAAGTTATATATTGTCTTTATTCATAACAGACAGATATATATGATTGGTGCCGAGATCATCGAGTTCATCACAAATTTTCGGAAACCGACGCTGATCCCCATAATTCCAATCGTGGTTTTTTCTTTTCTCATATGGGATGGTTGTTGTACAAAAAACATCCCGACGTCATTACTAAAGGGAAAACAATCGATTTAAGTGATCTTCTAGCCGATCCAGTGGTGCGATTTCAAAGAAAGTAAGTTGGATTTTTTTCTTGTCAAAGAGATTAATGCACAAGAGATAGTTTCGTGTCAATAAACTTATCATAAAATATCAACTTTATAAATTATAAAGACATTATTTTTATTTTGATAATCTTTTACAAATAATTTCCTGGATCAATTGTTGATCGAGAATTAATTTAATTATAATTTCTGCATGCGATCAATATTAATTTATTCGCATTTGAAGATGTATAATGTCGATCAGTTTTGATATTTCTCAGCAAATATATCAAAATTAATTAATATGCAGATTATATACCGAAAGTAATCAAATACCTATTTGTAATAAATGAAAATAACAATATTAAAATTATTTAAAGTAAAGGAAATAACCAAGGCCATAGAATTTAATAGCAGTTCAATATGTCACATAACAAATAGCTTATGATTTTATAAGATTCATTGTTGAATACATTTGAACAGCAAATAGTTGAGATTTACGGAAACAAGATCAGTTTTCTAACAATACGAAAAGAAAGGAGGAGGAGAATAAAGTCAAACATTCTCCAAAAACTTCCTAGAAAGAACAGCTACAGTAACATAGATGTCATCCTTTCCTTTCACAAAAATTTTACTCTTTTGGTTTGTTTTAAAGTTAGTTGTCTGATCCCTGCATGCCCGAATCTAATTTTCCCAATTTATCCGAATGTTCTCAATTTTAGTTTTCTCTAATCAATGGTCGACCAGAAGGATGCCTGATTAAGATTAATGCCTTACCTCCTTCAAGGTAGTAAGGCGCTGCTTTATCAGGCATCCATCCCCTTTTAGAGCCAATTTCGAGGCTCTAAAAGGGGCCGCCGCCAGATGAAGAGATTATATGTGATATAGAGCGACATAACATATATAATTACGAATTTAAAAATCAATCAATTTTGTGATTTTCTTGAGAATATTCGCTGTTTTCATGGCTGATAATCTTCTATCTGGAGAATCCAGAATGATTCCAAATGGAGATTTCAGGTAGCAATCCTTCCCATCATCAATCTTCATCTTCAGCCAAGCGCGTGATGAAATATGAGTCTCGGTGACTCTTCCTATGTAAGTTGACGAAGCTGACGTAAAATTAAGGAAAAAAAGTAATCTCGGAACTTGGCCATACTATATTATGTGATCATCTGCATATTATCAATATTAAAATGGTTTTATTTTTTCAGATATTACATTTCACTATCTCTGCTGTTTGGATTTCTGGTCCCGACATTCATTCCGTATTGGTTCTGGAACGAAGATTTATCTGTAGCATTTTTCGTGTCGGGTATAGACAGATACGTATTTCTGTTGCATTTTACCTGGGCCGTGAACAGTGTAGCTCATTTATATGGATATCGGCCGTACGACGAAAAAATTAATGCTAGAGAAAACTGGTTGGTTTCTTTGCTAGCCGCGGGTGAAGGTTTTCATAATTATCACCATACTTTTCCCTGGGACTATTCCACTAGTGAACTGGGATGGTTTTTTAACTTCAGTACCTTTTTTATCGATTTAATGGCCTGGTTTGGTTTAGCCTATAATTTGAAAAGTGCATCTGGAGACTTGATTAGAAAAGTTCGAGAGAAAAAGCATAACGATTCAGAAAAAGAATATTAAAATGCTGTTGACATTGTAAGGAATATCGAGTATACTTGTATGTACTGTAAACCGATAGTAGATTATAACATATACTACGAATTTTTATTAAATTAAACTTTAATAATATACAATAATCTGTTTTGAACGACTTTTATGATGATAAATAATCTTCATCAATCAAGATTTAGCAGCACCTAAAGTAATCAAATCAAAATTTGAATGTTAAGTTGTCGTTAATTATTAAAATTTCATCTTTCTCAGTAGTTAATTTTGCTAAACATCGAGTTTAGTACAGTATATTCTTTATACGATTTATTCTAGTAACTACTAATTTGTTATTTCTGATTTCTGAAAGTTGAAGTTTTGATTCGATGACTTAAGAGTAAATCTGCCAGATATAGGTTCGTTGGTATTGCTTGATTAACGCTAAAAGCATTAATCAAGCAATATGAAAAAGGGTTGGTTACTGCTTTTTACTGATATTATCGATTGCAACAAGCATGAAAGAAGAAAACTATGACTATGAAGGCAACTATGTGACAGCATAAATGCAAAATATCAGTGGATCATCTATTTATCTGCTTTTATTATTCAATTTCTGTATATTCTGTTTATTATTCAATTTTTGTATATTCTGTATATTGTTCAATTTCTGTAAAAATTCTACAGGATTTAAACCTATTCATGTTAATCTATATATTTCTCGTATATGACATATAAGGTATTATGTATGTACTGTACAGTATTATTGAAAGTAAAATTATTTACAAAACATGAGCTGTGTACATGAATAAGTAATTAATTTAATAAATGAAATTATTTCTGAGTTTAATTTTACATCATAGTTGATGGAAACCAAGATGGAGGGAGACTTTTTTTGCATATTTTACGCCCCCTTTCCAATCAGGGAGATTCTAAGGCCACTTCCAACCATCGGCTGCACCTACACCCGTGGATGGAGGGACACTAATACAGTACAGTATAGTCAAACCTCGACTTACGTCATTTTCGAATTTCCGTCGGTATTTTTCTTAATAGGAAAAAATAAAAGTCTACTGAAGGGTGAATCTGACGGCGTAAAACGCGATGTAAATACGTCGGTGTATCGATGCTGATGATGTCACTTCCCGTATATTGCTAGACGCTGCGTCATTACGCTCAAGTTCATTCTTATTCAACTTTCTACGCTGCGTGTAAGAGTATGTTGGCCACATAAAAATGAATAAAATAATGATTAAAATATGCAAAATAATTTACAGAATTACTTAGAAGCTTAAAAATGTTATTACCGACGTTATAGGTTATTTATAGGGAGTCTAGGTCGTTTTTTAAAGAGTTTATTCGACTTAAGTCGCGAGTCTTGCAACGAATTAACTTCATAAGGTGAGTTATTACTGTATTAGGAAAACTTTATAGACCGTTCTTTAAAAATAAAATTATAAATATATTTTAACACTCAAATAGCGATTCAAAAATTCTTACCGTTATGTCGATTCATTGATTTCGATCTTCGATTCTGTGGTCGCTGTTTGTCTCGGGATGGTGTACAATTGCATACATTGCAAAACCCAGCAAAAATGTTATCGATCGATAGAGGGGAGGTCAAGACACACAAAATATCCCAGAGGAAAGAAAATTTAAGTTTATTCTCACAAGATCACATTTATATATACTATATATATTTGCTTTATATCCTTAACGAGTTATAAAATTAGGCAACTTACGTAATCTATAAATATATATAAACATATAAGGTAAGTCGGGGAAGATGCCATACTTAAGAACTTCCTGTATTAACTTTTAAATTTGTTTCAATAGAAAAATACAATTTTTTTCTGAAGTTTATCTCAATATATTTTATTAAAAATTTCCAGATGATCCGTATACATACTTGAATAAAAGAACAGTTTGAAGACATTTAGAATTACTAATTCTAAATGTCTTCAAACTGGCATCTTTCCCAATACCATGGGGAAGATGCTACCTATTTAAGGGCAAGATACCATATCAATCTATAACATTTTCCAAATAAGAATAAGAGTAAATCCCATCAAAAAACATTTCATGTAAAAAATGTAGCCAAGTCTTTTGCCTCTTTATCCGTAAAAAGTTGTGAGATATCATGAGAGCCAAGTCTAGCGCCCTTATTTACTCTGACACTTTTATTCTCAAATCACTCCAAGTCATTGTATCTTTAGTTAAAGAACATTTTGTGACTTGGCAATTACGCAGCATAAGGAAGTTACAACTCACAGCCTTACAACTTTACAATGTTATGTAAAATATTAAATATACTTTATAAATACATACATGTTTAGTTCCTATATAAATACTGTATTATCTTATGCAATAGTTTACTAATAAACGTGAATATTAAAATGTAAGCAATAGCCGTCACATTCTCGTGCTGCGTAATTGCCAAGTCACAAAATGTTCTTTAACTAAAGATACAATGACTTGGAGTGATTTGTGAATAAAAGTGTCAGAGTAAATAAGGGCGCTAGACTTGGCTCTCATGATATCTCACAACTTTTTACGGATAAAGAGGCACGAGACTTGGCTACATTTTTTACATGAAATGTTTTTTGATGGGATTTTATTTTTTTTTTTGATTTATTTTTTTTTTTTAATAATTTTTTTTTAATTTAATTACGTTAAATCTAATTAAATTAATTGATTTTAAATTAAAAATATATTAAGTTTAATTAAGTTCATTAGCCAATCCGAGTGGTCCTGGAGCCTTTTTGATAACATCATTCTTCTTCATGCGGCGCTGTAGAGTTCTGTAAGGTATGTCATACCGTTTTGAAGCGTTCCATAGGGTCATTTTACCAGAACGGACATCTGCAAAGGCTTGCATGAGGTTTTCAGCAGACCATTTGCCACGGTCTGTTTTTCTGACATACGTGCGTGCAATTTACTGCAATAATAACAGTATCAAGTTATAAGTTAAGTTATTAATATGTTATATCAGTTCTGTGACTAATTTATGACATGTTATTAAAGTAAAACTTGTTAGCATTATTATAAAGTATAACAGAAAATGGTCAAAATAATATGGATATATCTGCATGACTTGTAAAATAAAATGCTTAAATATTGCTTGAGGTAAAATGCCACTTGTGGCATAATACCCAAAGATTTTACTGGCGTTCATCCACGCATTAGGTTAAGACGCCAGTATGACGTCATACTCAATGATGGTCGTTCCACTGGATTGATTCCTTACACTATGCGTTCGGTCCTACATCCATATTTATCCATGACATCCGACATCCCACCGTAAAACAAACAGCAACACCTTATATTAGAAATTCTTATAGTTATATTACATGCATATTACGAGTCGCTTACCCAGAGAAATCGTTAAAATTCAAGTTTTTTTCACTGAACCCCACGTTCTTACAAACGTTGCATTAACGTTCTCCACGAAAAGATTGAGGAAGGCAATATTGCCATATATTAAAATTATTCGGAATTAGTATATAGATGGCATCTTCCCCCGACTGGCACCTTCCCGATATTACATGCATATTACGAGTCGCTTACCCAGAGAAATCGTTAAAATTCAAGTTTTTTTTCACTGAATCCCACGTTCTTACAAACGTTGCATTAACGTGTCTCCACGAAAAGATTGAGGAAAGCAATATTGCCATATATTAAAATTATTCGGAATTAGCATATAGATGGCATCTTCCCCCGACTGGCACCTTCCCCGACTTACTATATAACGTGCATTATTAATATTTAAAATTCTCAAAAAGTTTTCTTAAATTGGATTTATAGCAAAATAAGTTCACAAATATTTGCACTAAATATTATTAATGCACAAAAATAATTTGAAAACCTTAATAGAAGAATCAATTGAAGCAAATTATAAAAAATTTAAACGAAAGAGATAATTTACTTTTTATTTAAATTTTATAGAAAATTTTTACTCAAAGACAAAGATTCTGTTGAAAATTTTACATATTACGGTATTAACTCCTGTAGAAAGGAAAGCACAAAATTCTTCCTAAATAAAAAAAAATTAAAATATTCTATGTTATCCACATGTCCGAATAAAAATTTTTGCAAATAATTAACTAAATTAATTATCATTTTAACGTAATATATCATGAATATATCTTCTCTTTACAATTGTCGAATTTATTTTTACGCAAAAGAAAGCGAGTTAACAATTAATACACGAGAAAATTTTGTTCAAAAATGAGTTTCCGATCGCAAAGTTCTACGATCGACAGCAAAATATTCGAAAAATTGTTCGATCCTCCAATAAAAACCTTAATAGATGATTATAATTTTGAATATTTGGATAAATTGAATTGGGACTTAAATGGATTCATAGTTTCTATGATAGACAAACAAAGAGGAGTTAACGTTTCAGTTAAAATAGTCAATGAATGGAATTATGACGAGGAAAAGCTGTGGAATAAGTTGCTACATCCTCACTTACTTCCTCTTCACAGGTATATCGAATTAAATGATATGACCAAAGTTTTCGTCACTCCATTGAAAGCGCATAACGTAATGCAAATAATTAAGGACAAGCAATTCCAAAGTAGCGAAAATAACATTGTTCTATGCAAAAAGTGGATATTCCAAATAATATCCGGTTTGAATTATCTACACGAGAAAGGAATCTACTATTTGAACATGAGACCTAAAAACATCTTGGTATCCAGCGGAACGAATGCTTCATTATGCGGTTTTCAATACTTAACTAGTGATAAATTTATTGAGGATCCAAGCAAAGTCGGATGTCGAAGAGTTTATCGACCTCCAGAAGTATATGTATGTGATAAAGAAATTGATAGAACTGACGAAATGGATTCGGAAAAGATCGATCTATGGTCGTTCGGAATAGTTTCACTAGAGATCATCACGGGTCACTGTCTAGAAACAAATCCCATATTATGGAGAAGATTCAGTTCGGAATGGTCGAAATGGGATAAAGAAATAGCGAGTATAATAGATAGAATATTGAACGATCCGATCAAATTTAAGACGTTAATCAGCAATACCTACACGAATGCCGATCTTACTCACAGTGATATCGAGACGCTTTTAAACTTTTTGAAGAAATTCATCCAGTGGAATTCCACGTTAAGAATGTCAACAGAATTAGGACTGAGACACGACTATTTCTATCCACTAAATAATCCACCAGCTATCAAGATGATTACAGAGATTACTCGAGCAAAAGGTTTGCTAATCGTGACTTACAAATATGTGATGAAACGCGGTTCATATTTTCAATACAATCGTTATAATATATTTGAATATATTATATTATAATTCCCGTTTTTATCATATTTGGGCTACGTCGAGCAAAATTTTTCTTGGAGAGTTTTTAATTTTATTTAAGAAAATGAGGTTTTAGTGGTATGATTTTTAGAAGGAATGCAAACAACTGGTCACAGTGCAAGGATAATTACTACCATTTGACTTAATTTTTGTCTTCTGCAGTATATTATGTCGGCCGGATGGCCGAGTGGTAAAAGCTGTGGCCAACCACCCTGGAAGATCCGGGTTCAAATCCGGGTCCCACACTTCCAGTTTGTCAGGAAAGGTTCGGGCCCGGCCCGTTAAACCCCCTCCTTCAACCATCCGTTTGACACAATCATGGGTGTTGGCCAGCCTGTGATGGGTTCTATAAGTGGCCGCCACCAGATACAGAATATCCACGTGCGATATGACGGTTTAGCCTACTTAACCTAAAGTATATTATATAAAAAATCTTCCCTTAGCTCAGAATTTTATTCGGGAAAACATGATAATGATGTATTTTATTTTTCTTGCTATTGCCATATTTTAAAACTTAAGAGTGCTTCAGGGTATTCTTCGTTTTTAACAGCAAATTGATCATAATTGCACTCACATAGTAGTCACAAAAATTGCTCAAAATTACTTTAGTGATAGATTTGTGCAAAATAAGTACTTAGTTATAAAAAAAATGTATTTCCTGTTCTCTTATATTATGATTAAATGGGCCAGTCACTATAAAAACAATTTTATAAGTTGCATAATTTATTAATTGCAGTTATGCTATGATTAAAAGCATAAATTAATCCCTTTTTATTAAAAATTATATCCAGTTCCGAAAAAATACGCATCTGAATCATGTCTCCAGCAAACTCTCATTAATAATTATAATATGGAAGAAAAACAAGTTGATTTAAGCTCAAACTGTAAATATTTGCATTAATCTGTGATTATCATAAAATTTTTGAAAATAAAACTTAAAAAAAATTTTTATAATGTAGCTCAGACCTTTCAACAAGTTCAGAATCAAACGTCAGAACGAAAACGTTTTTGTAAGTTTATAGATTTCTTTATATTTTATGGAATAAGAATCAAACGTCAGAACGAAAACGTTTTTGTAAGTTTATAGATTTCTTTATATTTTATGAAATATGAATATAAACTTATTTTTCATTTTTTACAGGGGACGTCTTCACAAAGTGCTTCTGACTACAAACGAATATTATAAATATATATAACTGTTTAAAATTGTGTTGAATAAAGAAAAGTATTATTTCATTTTTGTTGAAAGTTTATTTCCATCTTTAAATATACAAAAATATAATTTGAAAAATAGATATTAAGATATCCAAATCAAATTTTTATTAAAGTTAAACCGAAAAATGATCAAATAATATTTATTAAAAATCTTCTTCAAAGCAGTAAAAATATCTTCTCTGTGGTACTGAAATTTCTCTGTTTTAGCTAAGTGTCCCATCTGTATTAGTAATCTGTGGTTTATACTGTATTATCTTAATGAACATAAAAAATACAAAACTACAAGAATCAGAAACAAAAGCCAACGCTTCCCAGGTCTCGAATCCATTTTTTTGGTCAACAGATGACGCACTTTCCACTCAATAAGAGTACTAAGTGGGGGGCGAAACAAGCCCTTCCATAGGCTGCCCACCCCTGCGGTGGGGTCAGCCAGAGTGTGGAGGATGGGGATCGACGGGCCGGGCCCGGATCCCATGATAAATATTTTCAAGGAGTGGGACCCGACAGTCGAACCCGGTCCTCCAGAGTAGAAAGCCTAAGCGTTTCCATGCGGCCAATCCGGCCGATTCTCGAACCCATTGAATTGCATTGACCAATCACAGAATTTACTAATTTCATCACATAAATATTTTCAAGGAGTGGGACCCGACAGTCGAACCCGGTCCTCCAGAGTAGAAAGCCCTAAGCGTTTCCATGCGGCCGATTCTCGAACCCATTGAATTGCATTGACCAATCACAGAATTTACTAATTTCATCATTGACGTAAGTAAGAGAGGTCGTAAACCGAGGCTATCGTAATCTTAATAATTAATAGATATTTCCAATAAGTTTTTAAGTGACTTATTTGCGATTTGAAATCGGTAGAGAAAGCCACTTTTCTTTCTTCAGAGATAAAGAATAGATATTGAATACAATAAAAAGATGTACTAATAATCTAAAACAATTTAGTGTCTGTCGATCTTCACTACTTATTTAAATTTTAACGAATTAATTTCTCTGACAGTACACAATTATGAAGTATTTAGAAAAATACTTCATAACTGTGAATAGATAATCACTTAAGTTTCGCATTAATTTATCATATTTGAAAATTATTTTTATGATGAAGATATTTTTACTGCTTTGAAGATTTTTAATGAATATTATTTGATCATTTTTCGGTTTAATTTTAATAAAAATTTGATTTGGATATCTTAATATCTATTTTTCAAATTATATTTTTGTATATTTAAAGATGGAAATAAACTTTCAACAAAAATGAAATAATACTTTTCTTTATTCAACACAATTTTAAACAGTTATATATATTTATAATATTCGTTTGTAGTCAGAAGCACTTTGTGAAGACGTCCCCTGTAAAAAATGAAAAATAAGTTTATATTATTCCATAAAATATAAAGAAATCTATAAACTTACAAAAACGTTTTCGTTCTGACGTTTGATTCTGAACTTGTTGAAAGGTCTGAGCTACATTATAAAAATTTTTTTTAAGTTTTATTTTCAAAAATTTTATGATAATCACAGATTAATGCAAATATTTACAGTTTGAGCTTAAATCAACTTGTTTTTCTTCCATATTATAATTATTAATGAGAGTTTGCTGGAGACATGATTCAGATGCGTATTTTTTCGGAACTGGATATAATTTTTAATAAAAAGGGATTAATTTATGCTTTTAATCATAGCATAACTGCAATTAATAAATTATGCAACTTATAAAATTGTTTTTATAGTGACTGGCCCATTTAATCATAATATAAGAGAACAGGAAATACATTTTTTTTATAACTAAGTACTTATTTTCTTAAAATCGGAAATAAATCAAGAAAGTAGTATTCACAATAACGATTACTGTATATAGGAAGTACAGCCATTTTTGTGATGTCATATCCTGGGTTTGTTGATGACGTTTAACTGTTAGTATCACCATCTATGTTACGTTCTAAAGATGTAATATGATTGGTTCTTTATATGACTAAGTCATTTTGAAAAGTTACCATTGAAAGTATAGGAAGTGTCCCATCTGTATTAGTAATCTGTGGTATAAACTATCCTGATAAACATTAGTGTGAAGAATCCATAAATTTTATCAGTTACGACCATTCCGACTTCGACGGTGGGGTTCGAAACCTAAGTCAGGAACTACCTGCATATACATATAGCCTATATATTAATTTACATCAGGCATGGGCAACCATTCCTATAGTCTGTCCCAGATTGAGTTGAGAGCTAATCTAAGGTGTGCTTTGTCTGTGTTGTTCCACTTTAAGAAGTAACTCTTGGAATGATTTCCTTTATAATACGTTTAATTTTTACTTCAAGAGCATATTTTGTTATCATTTTTTTGAAATTTTAAATATATTTTGCATTTTATTGGTTGATAGACAATATTTGGATAAAAAAATGCTGATGATCTGTCATCGAGATTATTCGATGAGATTATTGTATAGTAAGATGGCGTCATGTTCAAACATTAAGAAGAGTGTTAAAGGAAAGATTCTGCATAGTCAAGCTAAGGAAATTGTACTGAACGTTTACGACAATTTAGTAAAACAACATCCAGATAAATCAG
>AYEL01075129.1:0-21652 GCA_000484575.1 Olivierus martensii | reverse complement strand
CGATCGGATGGCCGCTTGGTAAAGCTGTGGTTTATCACCCTTGAGATCAGGGTTCAAATCCGGTTCCACACCTCCAGGTCCGGATTTGAGCTCGGATCCTCCAGGAGTTTCAGAAGGGGTCGGGTGGATGGCCGCTTGGTAAAGCTGTGGTTTATCACCCTTGAGATCCGGGTTCAAATCCGGTTCCACACCTCCAGGACCGGATTTGAGCTCGGATTCTCCAGGAGTTTCAGAAGGGGTCGGGCCCGATCTGTAAAACTCCATCTTTTGACCATCCGGTTCGCCCCATCATGGGTGTTGAATAGTCTGTGATGGGCTCCGTAAGTGGCCAAGGAGTCAAGGACGGATAGAGACTATCCCACAAGGACATGGCGGCTTAACTAAATTAACCTAACCTAACCTTAAAGTACGATTTGAGGAAATATAAGCAATGAATGCTCCTATACAGCTCAGCCTAGTTCTTAGCTTTATTATAAACAAACCGGCAGCAGAAAATGCTCTCTCTGCTTCAACTGATGATGGAGAAATTGTTTTCAAAGCCTGGCCCAGTTTTATAATACTTTATCTGCTTCAACTGATGTTGGAGAAATTGTTTTCAAAGCCGGGCCCAGTTTTATAATATTTTTTGATTGATTTCCTGTTAAGTCAAATAACTACAATTCTTGCTTCACAATCTCGCTCAAGTTAGAACTCAGAATAGATGAACAACACAGGATTTTTGTCTTTGAGTGGATCGCTTTTTCTGATTTTTCGTTCAACGTCATTTGTTTCTCTTCTAAATTTCCCGTGATCTCTTTTTCCCAAGTTAATAAGTAGGTAATTCACAATCACTTTTTGAAATACCCACTTAGCATTTTAAGAATTTGATATAAAATAATGCAAATCTTGTTGGTTTCAAAAGAAGGAAAATAAGCAAACAGTTGCCAACATGTTTCACACACAGATCAATTACATTATTAACTTTATTTTTTTAAATCAACCAGCATTTCCTGTAACTTACGAGTTTGTAAACAATCTGTTGTTTTTTCTTTTGTTTTTTCAAAATAAAGATTCAATTATATTTGTTTTATTTGTTGAATTAAAATAATTAAAAGTGATATATTTTTAAATACATAAATAAAATTTTTAGGGCCGGGAAAGTGGATCTTCCGAAGCGCATTTAACTGCATAGTTATACGTAATCAAATATAAGGTTGGGGGAACGTGATCTATATAAGAGAGTACAGAGTAGATCGCCGAATAACTAAGTATAGAAAAGTAATTCGCATAGTAAAAAAGGTTGACTACCACTGGTATATACGATGATTAGATGCGCAATGATGTTCTGCGAATTCCAATCGATTTTAACTGTGTTCTAAATTGGCGGAGAGTTATAATTTTAAGTCGTTATCGAAAGGCTGCCATCAAACGAAGCAAATTGCATCGAATACTTATTCGAAATTGAAAACTGAAACCCAGAAGCACGATTACATAAAAATAAACACCGTTTTTACTGATGATGTTACCTTTTACATCGAAATCGACTGTTCTGTGAGCCATAATACATCACAAAAATTGGTAATACGCTGCTCCCATTGACTCAATACTAACTTCCGATGTTGTCGTCAAGTATAGGCAACTTTATCTGAAATTTGAAGATTTTTGAGCAAACTAGGAATGAGTACTGGTATCTATTACAATTGACTCCTGTTACTAGCCCTGGTCTCCCCTACTTTTTATTATATGCGAAATGATGTGGCTGTAACATGACGGTGCGCTTTCCTATTTCAATATCATGTTCAGCAATCACCTGGGTATTGCATTTCCTTTTTGTTAGATTGGGAGGTAGTAGTTCCGTCCCTTGGCCACCCCGATCGCCGGACTTTACTCTTCTGAAGTTTACGAACTTCAGTGGAAACGGAAGACGAATTGGTTGCGAGGATCCTAGCCTATCTCGACGTGCGACAAGACATTCGGATTTTTGAGAGTACTGTACAGGGAAATTTCTTGCACTACTAATACTGCTTGTGTCGAGGTCGGCGGTCGTCAATGTGCCCAGTTTCAAGGGTAAGATTGTAAGAAATAAAATACGTCACAGATTTATTACTGTACGCTTTAGTTATTCATATCCATATTAACTTGAAAATTTGTAATTAATACTTATTTCATGCAAGATTTCATGTAGAACAGTGTGTTTAAAATTATTCTATATTAATTATTAAACAAATTTTAATTTTTCAAACGAATTACGAAAATGATGCGAAACCTATAAAAACACGTTAATAATCAAGTTAATTATTTCGTGTCCTATAGTAAATTATGTTAGGGATGACCCGATTATTATTAATTATATGTTTTTACATTAATTAGACGTTTATCATCAAAAACGCTTATTTATAAACTCTTAACATTTCGTAAAATAACTTATTGATAAAATAGAAATGTTTTTATAATTTTTATAGCCAAATTTACTTGGAACTTCAAGATCTCTTGGAGGCATCTCCGACCATAAGCTCAGTCTAAAAATTTCTTTCTTAGGCTCTTCTACCATCTGTGTCATTTTGACCTGTTAATTTGTGGCACTATTATATATATACAGTGAAACCTGTTAAAATGACTACTTTGATACAGTGACCACGATTAGATGACCACCCTGATTAGAGACCAAATTTCAAAAACTATTTTTTTTTTCCCATAGGATGTAATGCTATTTTTGTTCCATATAGTGACCACCTGCCTAATGTGTATATTGACCACTCAGGTAGTGTTAAGAAATTTTAACTTGCTAAAGTGACCAAGAAGATTAATTTCATGGAGGATTTACTGTATTTTCCTTAGAATTTTTTTCATTAGATAAAATTCTAAGAATTAGTACTCCATTACAATTTTTCTGTTATGATAAACTAGTCTGTTAAACTAGTATATTAAAAAGTAAATATTATAATACTACTCTATATGTATCTTTATACAGTATTTTAATTTCACTATGTTAAATACACATATACAGGTTAGTATTAATTGTAATACAGTATATGCTTGTTATAAGACTTTGTTCGTCAGAAAGTGATATGTGCTATATGTTGTCATTATCGCTTGACTGGACTACAAGTTGATTTTAATTAATATAAATTTGCACTTTGGATTAATCTGTTCTTTTCTTTTGGGGGAAGGAGAGGGTCACTGTGCAGTATAGTGACCATCTGCGAAAAGAGACCAGTCAGGTCAGTCCCAAAGTGTGGTCACTTTAACAAGTTTCACTGTTTTTTTCAGGTAGTCCTCAACTTATGATGGCCAAAAATTATAATTAAAAATTCTCTAATTCAATTTTGTCGCTTACATACATATATATACATATATCGCATTGTTTTTGTATACACATCACCATTAGTCGGCAAGCAAAGCGTTATTATTGTACCTTCTCGTAATTCTGTCATGTCCAATAAGAGAAATATTATTACTGATGAAAATTCCAACATAAAAAAAGGCGAGGAAAGATTTAAGTTTAACCAATTTTACGTTAAATAGAAAGCTAATTTATGAAAATATTAAAACAGAAAACAAACAAATAAAGAATTAAAAAAGTCCTCAACTTACGTCAGAATCGACTTACATTGAGACGTTGGAAAGGAACCCCACCGTAATTCAAGGTCTACCTGTAGAAACTTAATAATGATAAATGATTTTAAGACACTTTAGATTGCCAAAGTGATCTTTAATATAAGCAAACATGAGAAACCTAACATAATACAAAGGAATAAAATATATCTGTTAGTAAATAAAAATTAATTCAGATTATAAACACTATTTTACAATCTTGGTAAGTGGACCTATATATGACAATCTTTGTCTTTATTTGTTAACGAATTATGTTTTAATATTTAATACAAAGAAATATATTAAAAATTAAATTATTAGAAATAAATATGTACAATATAATATTTAATAAAATATCACAAATGTATTATAAAAGTATTCATTATTTTAATATCATTTTAATAATTTTATTTATTTTGATTTCTTATTACTACTAATAAACCAATGTAACAATGTTTTTTTTCAATTCTATATTTGAAACAACTTTTAAAGAAATAACATTTTTTTCATTCTTAGGAAATACATAGTAATTCTTATAAAAATTAATTTTTAATTGGTGATTCATTTAAAATTTAATTCAATATTATAAATAAAATTTTGATTCAATTATGGTATATGATAGCTAACTTATACTTTGTTTTTTGATCATTGCTTATATTATCAAATAAATTCAAGAAACTCTCAAACTTTTTCTATTAGATTATCTTCTAAAAGAATCACCATATACAATATTATAAAATGAATGTCAATTTAATGTAAAAAAATTCTTGGCTCAACATATGAAAAATTTTCATTTATATATAAAGCTACATGTAGAGCTAAGATACAATAAAAATTGTACAATATATTGTTATAACATATATTTTAATCTTACATTTTTAATATTAACAAACATATTCAAAATATAAATTTTCTTTAGTATTATATTTTCATTTTATTTTTCATATTAAATTTATAATTTACTAAATAATCATATTGACATATCTACAGTAATAATTACACAATATTTTAATTAAAGGCATTCATAACCTTTTAAGAAAATTTGATAATAATGCAAAATTATTTTCCTAGAAGTATTTTTAAATCCAAATCTTCAATAGTATGAATTGGTGCCGAACAAGTGTTATTCTGGCAAATATAAACTGCTGGTTGTCCTTTCTTTATTTGATTCAAAACATCAATTTTCTTATATAATATGTTATTTTTGTTACCATCTGCAAGTATTAGAGTCTTAAAAGGAAGAAAATGGTTATGAATGCATTGCAACAATTCTTGAGTCATTCTATCTTCTCTACTTCCTGAAACAATAATCTATAAAAAAAAATTATAAAATGTATTACATAAAATGTTAAGTATATATAATATATTCATTTTATATAATGTTTGTACCAATTGTGAAGGATAATTTAACAACATGAGCCCACATAACATTTCTGGGAGAGCTAATGGAAGTTGTTGTAATCTTTGTCCATAAGCTTTCAATATCTGTATTGATTTATCTCGATACAATTTATTGTTAAAATAACTGTGCAATCTCAAAAGATTCATTACACTAACTGAATTTGAACTAGGTTCTGCACCATCTTGATCTATAGTAAATCAAAATTCTTAATTAATCATAATATAATATGCAAATAAATAAATTATTATTTTAAATTCATATGCTTTCTAATAAATAATAATTAAAATATGAGAAAAATCTCTATTAAATTTATTTATAATAATTCATATTAAAATTTTTGTAAGAAAGATTCCATAGTAACATTCAAATGAAATCAAAATTCCAATAAAAATATGACAAGTTAAAAATATTAAAAAAGATAATTAGAATTAATTAAAACTTTAGATATTATTCATTAGGAACCATATAAAAAAATATAGATTTCCTGAAATTGATAAGAATTTGAGGAAGTTATACTACAGTAGACTCGCATTTTTACAAACTTCCAATTTACAAATTACATGTTTTATGAACTATTTAATTGGTCCTAAAACGTCCCTAATGTTAATTAATGCCATTCCCATTTATGAATTTTCAATTTTATGAACTTTTTTGGGGGTTTGTACGAGTTCATAAAATCGAGAGTCCACTGTATATAGTTTGAATGACATGCATTATAATTTCCTCAAATCTATTAGCTTCATAACACTTACTCTTACCTTCAAGCACTATTAGCAGTTGAGTTAACTCAACTGCTAATAGTGCTTGAAGGTAAGAGTAAGTGTTATGAATAAGAGAAAAAGCAGTATTTTAAATGATCTATTAGCTTCAGTGACAGTTCTATTTTCAATATTATTGCTGTTTATAATTTCAGATTTCAAAAGAATTTACCCAATGATAGAATTTTTAAAAATGGATGAAAAATGTTTAAGAAAATCATTTTACTAATATCAAAATCAAAAGATTTTATTGATTTAAATACATATAATTCTACAGATAAAATTATAAAATATATATAATATTAATCCTAATATATAGTAGGTACCTGACTTACATGATTAATTCATCCAAAAAATTTCTTTATAAATCAAAAACACAAGTCCAACAATGCTTAAATTTAATACACACAATTGGGCACATTAGAAAATGGAATGGCCAAATGAAATTTATGAACACACTTTTAGCATAAATAAGAAAATTTAAAGCCCTAAATGATATTTCTTCAAAAAAATAAATCATTTAATAAAAATTTCATTGCCATTTTATGGAAATTCAACTAAAATAAGGACCCACATACAGGGCCGCAGAGAGAAATTTCCGGGCCCATAACAAGTCTGTGGTCCGGACTCCACTTAAAAAAGTGCATTACTTGGTTTAAGCCATATAAAACATTAAGCATTTATTTAAAAAAGGCAAACAATAAATTTTCAAAATTCCATACAACATACTATGTTATATATAAAAAAGTTTATTTTGGTATGACTGCTTTAAGTGCTCTGTAGATAGCCTGCAAACTATCGAACACGTTATGTAACACTTCAGGTCCGATGGTCGACCCTCTTTGATATCGGGCCCATGACAAAAGTCACGGATTTCACCCCCTCTCGGCAGCCCTGCCCACATATTTGTATATTTTTGAAACCATGTAAGTTGGAGACTTACTGTATACACTGCATATAATCTTATAATAAAAGGCAGGCAAAGGCCCATCATCCTTTGGTCAAACAATGCAGAAGCCTTTGCAGGATGGCCTGCATTCAATCCTGCAAAGGCTTCTGCATTGTTTGATCTGTTGGGACAGAATTTGGCATGGAAACTTCCCACAGTCCCTGCAAGTAGCATAAGCTACCCTCAGTCGAGATTACTCCAGAGTGGGGGCATTTTGGGGTGGCAACATCAAAATGCTTCCACCATTTAAATGAAGGTATTTTTACCTTCATTTAAATCCTTCAGAGTGATGTTCAAGTTCGGGATGACATCATAGTCACACTTACATGATGTCATGATATAAAACTAGGCCAGCATTTCCCAAACTATGTTCTGCAGAAGGACAATAAACACCGATTTATTTTGCTATTTTCATGAGTTTTATTTTAATAATTACAATTTGATAATAAATATTTGTTTTGTATTATTAACTCATACTTAATTGCCCTAATTTATTTATTATTAATATCTACTTATACTATAAAACAACCAAGATGTTCTGTAAAAATTTTAGGATTTGTGAAGTATTTCATCCTAGAAAAACTTTGGAAAATGCTGCACTAAGTAATGTCACAATAACATCAAATAAACACAATGATGTCATCATGATTTAACATTAGGTGATGTCACAAAAGTGATAATGATGTCATCATGACAATATTTTATCTAAATCAGCATTAAAATTGGATAGAAAAACCAATGATTCCAAATGCTATAATAAATGAATTATATGATAAAATCAGATTTTTGCATGATTAAATTATTCTCTATAATCTATAAATTTATGCAGTTCAAGCCCAGTCCATTGAACTGATCAATCAATCTTTCAGCTGACCCCCATCATGAAATTGGCCAGCCTATGGTAGGCTCAAAAATACCCACCACCAAAAATATCTTCTGTGTGATTTGTTAATTTATACTAATCAAATCTTCAAATTCACTTAAAGTATTTAAAATTTTTTTTATTATTACTAGGCAGGATTCTGATATCACAATAATATCTGAGTTGTAACAAACTGTATTATATATTTGAAATTTCCATGCAAGCTGGTATCCTTGCTAGTAATCTTCTAAAAATTATAATTCTAGTAAACCTACAAAGTGAGTCAAAAGTCACTGTGCATCTGAAATGTTGTAATAATAAATGATAATTATAATAAAATCATACAGCGTATTTAGAAGACATATGGCCACCAAGTTCACACAATCTCACATCTCCAGATTATTATCTTGTGAGCTTTACTGAAAAAACTATTTGCAAGAGAAAAACCGACAAATACAGGAAGCCATCACCACATTTATCAGCAACATTTCTGTTGGAACTATGGTGCATCTTTGTGGACATGTTCCAACATATGGATGCATGTCTATACACGAAAGGAGGCAATTTTCAGCATTTATTGTAGAAAGAACATTTGTAATAGTTGAATTTTTAATGTCTTGCCAGGTGCACAGTGCTTTTGGCTCACCCTGTATAAGACTACCAGAATAACAAAACAAAAATTCATAAAGTAGTAAAATTGCTTTAAATTTTTTAGATATATTTTCATTGATAACTGAGAAAATTTATTCAATGTAATAAACATATAGAAAATCAAAAATGTATTTGCTTACTAAATAAAATCTCTTAAAATTTTTCATAGTATTACAGTATTTCATATTGTTATGTATCATTATATTAAAGCATAAGTGAAATAGAATAAATTCTAATACGATAAATCATGTTATATAAGTTGAAATAAAACTATAGATTTGAAAATATCTTTCAATTATTCTGATAAGTTTCATTCAAATTTAAAATCAGTGGAAATAGAAATCATAAGCTTAAAAACTGAATAGCTTGTCTAATATCAAAATTAAATAATGATGCAATATCTAATGATTTAGTATCATTGTCATTGTTTTAAACTCAAATTTTAATTTTTATGATGATAACTATAATCCAATATTATCTAAAGCAGAAAAATTTTAAGTGTTTTTTTTCTTTAAAGTTATTTGCATTCTATCATAAAAAGTCTGTTAATATGTCAATTAGTAAACAGTATCTAAAAAAGATTAAAAATTGACTGTAGAATTATATATAAATTTGAAAAGAAAACATTTATTTTTAACTATTATTATTTTATGAGTTATGATTCCTATTTGAAGTAATTATTGTATTTTATCACATATAGTAGAGGTTCAAAAACTTTCTCTGTTTATAGAACATTAGTGTCTCGATATTTTTACATAGTGTCTTTAGGCTAAAAGAAATAAGTAATTAATAAACAGAACTGTTAGATAAGTTCAAACAACTTAATAAGTATTTGGATGTCCTAACAACTTAGTAGCCTCACAATTCCCAACTTGCATGCTGAGGACATGTAATAATTTTTCTATTGAAATCAAAAATAAATGCCTTTGAAATTTTAAAAATTAACAAATTTTTTCATATAATCAATTTTTGAATATTTGTTGTATTAACATTCAAGAAGTCTGGCAAAAAAATCCATTATGCATGCTGTTACTCTTAGTTTATTTTTAATAAATTCATAATTTTGCATATACAGTGGATCCTCATTTAATGTTACATCACTTAATGTTATTTTGCTATTACGTCACCAGCAAATATTACATTAATTAATTAAAAAATCAAAGAAATTAGGAAGCGAAACAAAATAAAGCTATGTTTTCTTAAATTTCCCTCCTTAATAGAGACAAAATGAGATGGAAACCTATAATTATAGAAAACAAGATAACCATACTTTATATGAGCACTAGCTCAAGTATATAACATTGTTTAGTGAACAATATTTTAATTAAACTCTACAGCATACAGGACATTTAACCAGATTGACTAGATGCAAATGATTTGGTTTTTGATTCAGAGGACCTGGAATCAAATTACAAACTCACTCTTTGACAAATTTATATACTAGATCAGTGTTTTTCAACCTTTTTCATTGAGTGGCACCTGATTGAAAAATAAAAAATCGTGGCACCCTTGACCAGCAGCAGATCTAGAATCTGGATGAATAAGGGGGGCTAATGGGCCAGATGAATTTTTTGCGAAAACAAATATTACATGCAATGCTGGGGAGGGGACTCCCTCCCCGGGGAAGAAAAATTTTAAAAATTGACAGTTTGAAGTAGCATTTTAATGCAAAACAAGCGTTTTTTCGTGTTCAAAATCAAAATTTAAGTCCATTGAATTTTGTCGAAATACCTACATGTAAAATAATAGTCTCGCTATTGTTTTTTAAATCTAGTTTTATTATCAAATATATAAATTTCCAAGAAAATGCCTAAACTTTGTGGCACCCCGGTTGAAAAACACTGTGCTAGATTAATGAAGTTTTTTGTTTCAATTAATGTTATTTCAGTTAATGTCACGATTTTCAGAAACTAATTCTAACATTAAATGTAGAATCTCTTTACAGGTAGCCTTCATATATTATAATATTTAGGTTTCTATAAAATCTCTTGTAATGCAAAATTGTTATATAGGACTAAGAACTAATACAAAAAAGAGTATCACATTCCAAAGGCAAAGCAAAAATGCACCATTTTATTTTTGTAATTATCAGAAACTTAATATTTATTAAAAAGTAATAAATGAAAAACATTTTACAAGCTGTGATATATATATGTCAGATAATGTACATTCATTTAATTTTCTCTTCTTCATTGCTGATAAACACAATCAAACAAGAATGTTTTCTCTGTTGCAGAATAGCTTCATCTACTATACTTTTTTGTATACTTTCAGCTCTCTGTAAAAAAATCAATAAACTGGGCTTATTTTGCTTTTGCATGACACATCTTTGTAAATTCCATGGCATATTTTTGAACAAAATTCACATGCTGGACTGAATTCGTCTTGTTTAAAACAGGTGAAACTGTTGGCCAAAATAAAATAGATCTTTTTGCAACAGTGTGCGAAGTTGCCTTTCTCTCTTTTGAACTTTATTCTTCTTTTAGTTAAAGAGATCATAAAATGTGGGGATTTCTCAATAATAATTTGCATCCAACCATAATAATAGTTCCTCTATACAAAAGCTCAAAATATAGTGCAGTTTTATCACAATTTTCTAGCCATATTACAGAGAAACCTTGCTATATAAGTACCATATTAGTGGTATGTAAGTACCATGTTATGCTAGTACTTGTTATGTAAGTACCATGTATATGAGATTTATCACAATTTTCTAATCATACTAGAATGAAACAGTATTGTAGTAGTACTATACTATATAAGGATTGGCTGTATTTGCATAAAAATTAATTCAATTTTCAATCAAGAAGTTAATTGGCAAAAAATAGCATTTGTATTCCCTGAACACTTAAAGATTATATTTATTATATATACATTTGTTTAAACTTTAATTTTGATATTTGATCTATGAATTTGTATTTAAATTTTTCTTTGGAATTTTCAATACAGGTAGTTCTCAATTTTATAAATTAATTCATTCCTGAAGTGAGCTCATCAAGTAAGAACTCATAAATCACGAATCAATTTCCTATAAACAATGTTAAAATCAAGGGTTCCATTCTCTGCAATTTCAATTTTATTACAATAAAATTAAGTAAATACCTAACAAAATTAATAAATTATGATTATACAATGATTTATTTATCTAAAGAAATGAAAATACAGCCTTTATAATTGAGTAAATTATAATAATAATAAAATTATTTGTCATATAAATGTTAAAGAATTTTTATTTTTCATTATTATTGAAAGATAAATAGATAAACTATAATGCCTAAACAGCATGTTATTTCTGCTTCTTGACCACCATTTTGATTTTTCCAATTTCATAGCAGACAACAGAGATTTTACTACAAACCCAATTGTATTGTATTGTACAGGTACATATGTTGTTTGAAATGAATATTTAACATTTATTTATTGCAATTATTGTTCATATTTTCAATTTTTTTTGCTTGTTCACATTTGAGAAAAAACTTACAAACCTAGGAACTCAAACCAAGAACTATTTATATTTTCTGTTAAATTTATTCCAAAATACATTTCTTATAATGAATTATTATGTAAATGGATAAAACGAAGAATATAAATATGATATATACATAAACATTTATTTATATATGAAAATAATTACTTTTATTATTATTCTAAAAATTTAGCATTTTTTCATGGTCAAAATAATAATTTATAGAATAATAAGAATGGCAATTATTTATGTAAACCTTTTTTTTATACAAATAAATATTTATATACATAGAATATTTGTATCTTATTTTTATCCATTTATGCACTTTAATAAATTTTCTGTTAATAAATTTAACAGAAAATGTTGAAAATTCTATGAGAAACTTCTATCCACAATCTATAGTTGCTGAAAAATATTACATATATAATATTTCCCTGGTATATTGTAGTGATATATCATCATATTAAGTAGGGACTATCCTATTTTCAACAATATTTAAACAAGTGTTCCATCACATTTTTTAAATGTCCCAGTATTTTAGGATTTTTTTGAACAAATTTGGAGTGTTCAAATGCTTCTTTTTTGTTTAGATGTTAGACATTATCTATGAAATAATTTCAACATAAATAATTATTAAAGGAAAAAAAATACAAACCACAATGAAACAAAACTAAACTTCACAACTGTCTATTTATCTATCAATCTATACATATATCCATTTAGATGTATTCTTATAAACAATTAAAACAATTAAAATTGTTTATAAGAACATCTAAGATATTGATGCTCCAGATCAGAGAGAAATTTTTTCTCATTCTGGCATTATTTTTTAATATCTTCATCTTTTTTATTTTATATTATAGTATTTGATATATATTATATTTTGTTATTTATATTCTTGGAATGTGAATCCATTTAGTTATATTCTTGTAATAGAATATAACTAAATGGACTCATATTCCAAGAATATAAATAACAAAATATAATATATATCAAATACTGTGATATAAAATAAAAAAGATCAAGATGTTAAAAAATAATGCAAGAATGAGAAAAATTTTTCTCTGATCTGGAGCAACAATATCTGATAAAGCATTGTAATACTTGTGGCCTATAAGAAACAGATTGGTGGAAGAAAAGATACTGTGCCATGTCTTATTTAAAATGGCAATGGTTTGTTAAAATTTATTTATTACTTTATCTTTTTTTTTTGTTTAAATATCAGTAGAAATGAAATAAAAATGAATAAATTCAAAACAGTCATTTATGTATTTTGACAGAATTGATGTATATTTTGTTTATATCTGTAAGGATTTTTATTTTAAAGAATTTTATTGTTCATTTTAGAAAAAAATTAACTAATTTGCCAAAATTATGAAAAATTTCAGCACTAGATCTAGCATTACAAGGTTGAACAATATTGGGATTTTAACTAATATAATATTTTGAAAATTCACTAGCCAATACTGGGATTTTAATCTTAAAATATCTGTTGATAATATTTTAAGGTATAATTTTATAACATTTGAAAGTTAATATCTTGTTAAAAATTAAGCATCTGTATAGTAAAAAAAAATTGCATCTATCTATAATGTATACATGATATTGTAAAATAACCATAAACTGGAAAACATCAGTAAAATTGATAAGTTTTAGTTTATGGTTATTTGATGATATCATAGAAATATCAGTAAAAGCAGCAAAAATAAAGATTCATATAAAGAGAAATCTTATGCTATATAACAAAACACAAAGACAAAGTGACAAAGTGCCAAAAAAATTTAAAATATGAAAATTGTTATTTTTTATATTATATTAGCCACTAAAATTGCTCAAAAAACACAAATATACTATACATCACTAAACTCTTCAGCTGGTAAAGAGCTTAGCAATTAATATTTCTGTTATAAACAAAAATTTAAAATATTGACATTTAATGAGAGAATAAAAATCAGCTTATCTGTATAATAAAGCCACTTTAATTTTGAACACTAATATAATAATACATTTCTTTACTCATTATTTGAGTTCTTTGTATAAACAGAATTATTCCTGTTAGTTTTTTATTAATAGAAATATTTGGAAATATTTTAAATATTTAATTAATATATTTTTTATTATTTTTTATTTATTTTTTAATTTTTTTTTTTTTTTATTTTTAATTTTTTTATATTTTTTATTTATATTTATATTAATTATATTTAGTTTTATTAATAAAACTAAATATTTCTTGGCTTGTTTTCTAAATTAAATTACTTGCAGATAGTTTTACCAAATTTTTTGTTAGTAGAAAAATTAATTACTACTTTACCAATTAATTTTAAAAAATATTACCTTCTTTTAACCTTAATATAATTGATGAATCTGATGATATACTATAAAAATAAGCTCCATTTTCTGAATCCCAAAATAATTCATCTTGTAATTGTTGAAGTTGTAATGCCCATTCAATACACCAAGGATCATAACAAGCTTCATATAAATCTAACAAAGCACGGATTGTAAATGCATAATCTTCTAGTACTCCAGGTACTGGTTTTGCTCTAAAATTATAAATATATTATTTAAACTATTTTTGAATAAACAATAATAAATTTATATTCTTAATTAATTTGAATGGATTCCTAAGAAATTCTATCCATTTGAATCCAAAAATGTATTTTTGAAGGAATCCGTTTGAATTAATCAAAAATGTATTTTGTTGGTTTTAAATTTATATTCTATATAAAGAACAGTAACAAAATACATACAACTGAACTACATTATCTTGCTCATCTTTATAAGCACTTCTCAATAAACAATTAGTAGTTCTGTCAAATAGATAATTATATAAAAACTTAGCTGCTTCCATTGCTTGATTAGTATAATGTTGTTCTCGAAGAACTTGTCCAGCTTTGGCAAATCCAGATATCATTAATCCTATATTGTAATAAATAATAATAATATTAAAAAATAGAAAGATTTTTTAAATGTTTCTATTTAAAAATATTTTGTTTCATACAAATACCATTCCATGAAGTAATAAATTTATCATCACGATGAGGTTTCGGCCTTTTCTGACGAACTTCATATAAAATTTCCTTTGATTGATCTAAGGCTTTTTTTACAGCTTTCTCAGTTATATTTAAATTTTTAGCAATTTCTTCCTCTGTAGTTGTAATCATCAAAACATTCTTACCCTTAAATTCATCATGTGGATCCTATAAAAAAATTTAAAGTTAAGAGATCGTTTAAAAAATTTATAGAACATACTAATTTGTAATTTTTAATAATTATCAAATTTTCAATTTACTTTATAAGGATCAACATTGCCTTTAAGTAGAACATTGTAATATCTACAGAAAATATCAGCTAAAGTTATATTACAATTCTCATTTAAAGTTCGCCCAAGGTATGTTTTTATCTCTTTTTGAGTCCAAACACAAAATGCACCTTCTTTTTTATGAGTTGCATTGTGATCTGGTAAGGAATCAGCATCTTCTGCACTGTAGAATCCACCATGCTATGAAATTAAAATATAATTTTAATGCAAATATATCTACAAAATATTTTCTTTTGATTATTTAAAATTTGTTAGAAGAAAAGTTATTTTGTATTGGTTGTTTATGATTTATTAAACTTTTTTTTGTTCTTTTGAATTTAATGTAAACGCTTTTTGTTGTTTTACTCTTTGAAATTAATTGTTTTGATTTTTCATCTTCCACCAATTATTACCTATTTGTTATTCACCCTTATTTCATCTTTTTTCATAAGAAATGTATGCCAATCTTTACAATATTGCCATTTCGATTATCAAGAGTAACATTTATTTCAGTATTCCATATTTTATAGAGAATTTCATCCTTAACATTTTCTATGATATAATCCTACATACTGTAAAAAAGATGAAGCTGATAAACAGAGAGATAACTCTCAAGCAAATCCTACATGGGATATAGTACAGATTTACAAATACGGATCAATGAATGTGATATAAATACCATAAAACAGATATAAATCGTTCACTCCTAAAAATTATATTTAATTAAATTGTTTAATATCAGTTAAAGCATCTAAGTAATAAGAGGGAATATAAAATAAACAAACCTTATTTATATAATCTATTTTTTTTTAATATATGAAATAATGTATATGATGGCAAATAAAACTGAAAAATAATGTTAGTTTTTTATGTCTGTATATCTATTTTTATTCTATGTAATTTTGTAAAAAAATAAAAAGCCATTACTGTATAAAACTTACAATTAAAAATTCTTTTGAGATATCATATTTTTTTAAGTTATCATAATGGTTTAAACAATACATTTTCTTAACATCTCTGAAAACTTGCAATTTAGCCAAAAAATCTGTCAGATTACTAAAAATTGCATAAGTTTTAATAACTTAATTATGATTTCTAAAACAAAGTAATTAATATTGATTTTTAACAATTGCTAAAAGATATCATGCTGTAAATTTATATCAGTTCATGTAATTAATTTAAAATTTTAAATAGACAAAAAATTAAATGGATATTATAATATAGAATTTTAAATAGATAAAAATTAAAATTATATTTAAAATTAACCTAATAAGTTTTTTCTGATGGCATAAATAATCTTTTAATTGTTTCTAATTTTCAAATTAGTGTTCTTTAATGTAGCTAAATTAAAAAATGAAAATTTTTTATTTTTATATTGTTTTATCTTATTTTTAATTAAAAAGAATTCATTTCATATTTATTTTACTCTTTTCCATTTGTAATTTTAATAGTTTCACATTTTTCTATCTGTATTCACGAAATGTCTCATATCTTGACTTTATGGAGATCTGAATAAAAATTGCCAAATTTTTTATATATTGTTAAAAAGTATATAATTTTTTTTTTTCACATTCCACAGATCTGCTATACATTCATTCAATTCTTTCTTTAGTTTTACTTTATTTTGCATGTATTAAGTGAGTATATCTAATAAGAAATTATATAATAATATTAATAAAGCTGCTCAAATAATAAATATTATACTTATTATTCAGTGGAAAATATTTTTTTAATAGATTTTAAATTTCTGATACAAAAATATTAATTATTGTTAATTCTATGGCTTTCTGTAATTTTAATTACTTGGAATACCTCTTCATTTAATATTGTAGTATTTAAAAATATGCAGATGGTAATACAAGTATTGCAATTCAAAACATAATATTACTCCTTTAAATTAGTTTTCAGGTTATTAATGATTTTTTTTACTATGTATTAGATTTTAAGGTACTGAATATATTAAAATGTTTCTATTAACAAAGTACACAATTTCTAAAGTGTTTTATTATGAAATATATATTATCAGATAATAACTATAACTGATTTAAAATACAAAATTATTGTCTGGTACATGTTTAATTCTTTTTTAGTTCTAATTTAATTGTACAAAAATGGAAAAACAATTAATATTTAATATATTTAGAGATCAATACAATAACTTTTTGCTTTTTTTTTTTTGCAAGTTTCATAAAATTTTATTACATAAATGTTTTTTGATTCAAAGTAACTCATAATTATGATAAATAATTTTAAATGTTTGATTTAAGAAATTTGCATTTATAGAAATTGCGACTGAAGATATATTTCATAAAAGAGAATTGCAAATGGTTGATAGTTCATGATATTGGCTTAAACAGTAAAAATGAGAAATTATTAACAGTATCAATATTATGTATTTAAAATATGTAAATCTATTCTGTCTGATATGTAATAAATTATTGAGGTTCAATTATATTAGATCATTAGTAAATGATTTTAAAGAATAATTAAAATTCTAATTTAATGAACTCACTTCAATGATACGTAAACTCATTTTATAAAAAAAACATTATTGTTATGGCTAGTCAAAGTTTTATAAATAACTGTTGAAAAAGAAATAAAAGTTATCTTGAAGATCTTGTCTCTCTAAGCATAAATAAAAAGCTTTTAAATTTACCTTATTTCGTAAATCTCGTGAAACATAATTTAAAATATCACAGGCTACATCAGCAAATTTCTTTTCTTTAATAATTTGATACGCTTCTAAATATGAAACAGCAAGTTGACCTTGATCATAAAGCATCTTTTCAAAGTGTGGAACATGCCATTCTTGATCTGTCGAATAACGATGAAATCCCTGAAGAAAAAAATTTAAAATTACAAAATACATATATATACTGGTTTATATATAAATTAATAATATATAATTAACAAATACATAGCAATTAAAATTATTATTATTTTTATGAAAATAATAGCATTGAAATTAAATTATAAAAAACAAAAGAACACAATACAATATTTACAATTATTAAATTAAATTATTTCTATATTTGTTCTATTTTTTCATTTATAATTTTAATAATTTAATTCATTTTCTTTTTCATGAGGCCTCTATAAAATCAAACTATGAAAGGTGTGAACAACAATTGCAGAAATTTTTATATATTATTAAAAAATATATGTGTTTTCATATTCCACACTTCAGCATTGTTATGTTCATTCATTTTATATTTCAGAACTTATTCTTTAAAAATTCTTATTATTATTTTTAAACAATGAATTTTTTAAAATAAAAAATACCACACATTTCTAGAATAGACTAAAAATGAAAGATTTTACTTGTTGCATTTTTGATGATAATATTTCTTGCTTCACTATAGATAGAAATATGTTTTACCTATTCTTCCATGCATTCAGTAAAAACACTTTTAAGCTTAGAAGGACAACATTTATTAGAATGGAAAAATAGCACTTTTAGGCTATAGTCCTTTTAATTGTTCCAAACTGATGAGAAGTTATTACCCAAAAGTAGTTTAGTTTTAATTATAATTAAAATAAAAATTGCTCTTTTAAGCTTAAAGTGTTATTTCTTGCTTTAATACTTTCAAAATACATATTCATAAGTTATATTCCAAATAAACAGCACTTCAAGCAGTTAGTTAACAAAATTCTTTATTTAAGGCTAACGTTTTCGGTGTACCACACCCTCATCAGGCTCTTTAGATTACATCTCTTTTCAAACCAAAACATCGTTCTATACATTGCTATGACAACCGCAACTTATTAGAATAATATCGTTTATGTTCTATTAACAATTCAAAAAATTTTTTTCACAAACTATAAAAATATTTTACCAGATAACTATACTTATAATGCTATTATAAAAACACTACCGCAAAAAACATTTCACAATAATTAGCCTATACGCAGTACAAATAGTTTTAAAAACACCGAGCATACATCGGTCTTGTCTTAGTCCTACTATCTTCCTAACATTCTTAATTTTTCTTCAAAACGTACTTCCAAGCTAGGGGTAGCTCTCAGTTCACTTTGTCATTAATTAAAATCTCTTTCTCCACCCTTCTCATTATTTCCAATGTTTCCGTTATCACTGGCTGTGTATTATTTAACACCGGTCTAATTTGTTCCACTTCGTCCCATTTTACACTAATATCGCTATTAAATGCCTCTATCGCTAACGACGTCGTAAGTCTTGCCTGTTTGATGTCGCTTTTATGTTCCTCAATTCTTCTCTCTATATTCCTTGATGTTACACCAATGTATGCTTTTCTTTTGTTCTCTTTCATATCCTCTAGTGGAACCCTGTATACTCCTCTCCTTTCTTTCTGCTACAGGGGGTCTTTGTCGTTACGTAACGCATTAAACAACGCCACGCTTCTCTTTGTTGCTAATCTTTTCTTATTCCTCCTTGCTATTTTCTTCATTACACCAAGGCTTTTGAGGTGATATGGTACTGCTAAATAATCTTTGTCTTCTTCCTCTCTTTCTTCTTGTTCTCTTAAGCTTTTCTTAACTTGCTTGTAAATCTGCAAGAGAAACTTATTACTATAGCCGTGCTTACTGCTTACCTTTCTAATGTATTCCATTTCTTTTTCTAAATCTTCATTATCCGCACAGTACCTCAGTGCTCTCTTATATAAACTCCTAAACGCAGCTTTCTTATAACACATTGGGTCGTTCGACCACCTCGGAATTAGCACCGGCTTGTATGTTGGCTTACGATAAACATCCGTCTTAATTCTATTATTCCTTCTGGTCAGGCGAATGTCTAGGAAATGCACTTCCATTTTACTTATCTGCTCGTTTTTCAATTTCAGTCCATATTGCTCTAGTGTAAAAGCTGCATCTATATTCCTCACTTCTCTTTTTCCATTTTACTTATCTGCTCGTTTTTCAATTTCAGTCCATATTGCTCTAGTGTAAAAGCTACATCTATATTCCTCACTTCAAAGCATCATTCCAGATTATTGGAATATCGTCTATGTATCTAATATATAAATCCATACTGGGCTGCTATGTATCTAATATACAAATCCATACTGGGCTGGAAGTTATACAAAACTCTCTCTTCTACCTCTCTCAGCAATATCTCAGCTAGTGTCCCCGCTATGGGGCTACCAATAGGTACTCCTACTGTTTGCTTATATATCTTCCCTTTAAACATAAAATACGAGCCATAACAAATTAAATATGTAATTTCTCTTAGGAGCGCTGCATCAGTTTGTTCTTGTGGTATATTTTCTAATAAGAAACGGTAGAACTGTATACAAACTGGCTCTAATTTCATTGACGGATAGAGTGCCGATAAAGTCTAAAAAAGACATAGCTAATACAAAGAAAATTTGCTTAATGGTGGCGATTTCTGATGCTAAGAGGGTCTTTTATAAAAGAAAAAAGTTATTAGAAGAATGCTTATTAGAATGTGAGCAAGCAGAGGAACATCAGTTCGTTATCGATTTGAATGCAAGAATGGAATCTCTGAGAAAGATGCTGAGAAGCCAGCACGTTAAGAAATTTAAGTGGATCTTAAGAAAACAATTACCGTACAGAATTAAGAATGACTTAGATCTGGATGATGTTATTACAATAATGGATGATATACGATTGCCGACGTTTGCTGAAGAAGTACTGAAGAAAGGCCCAGCATATGCGCTGATAAGCAACCCGGCGATGGTAAAGGACATACCAATTGTTGAGAGTATGATTAGAGAGCAAAGTGATCTGGAGAAATAGCACCTTAGATGGGAGTTTATTAGGCAGAAGCATAATAGAAAGAAGAAAAATGGTAGGCTACGAGAGAGAGAGTTGAGAGAAATAATGTTAAGAAGACTGTGGATTGGATGAAAGAGAATGACTATACTATGACCAGAGAAGATAAGACGAAGAAGTTCGTAATAACGAAAAGGGAAAAATACGATGACTACCTGCAGAGCTATGTACGGGAAACAAAAGCGATAGAATTAGATAGAGACCCAACCAGAAAAATAGAGGCTAGAGTGAATAGGATAGTTAGACATAAGAACTTCCCGCAGTTCTGGAACGTTAAGAAGCAAGAGGCACCGACCTGCCCTAGGCTATTTGGTTATATGAAAGTGCATAAAACACCAGTACAATGGTGTTTTATGCACTTTCATATAACCAAATCTCTTTATCATTCCAGATTATTAGAATATCGTCTATGTATCTAATATATAAATCCATACTGAGCTGGAAGTTATACAAAACTCTCTCTTCTACCTCTCTCAGCAATATCTCAGCTAGTGTCCCCGCTATGGGGCTACCAATAGGTAATCCTACTGTTTGCTTATATATCTTCCCTTTAAACATAAAATACGAGCCATAACAAATTAAATATGTAATTTCTCTTAGGAGCGCTGCATCAGTCCGTTCTTGCAGTATATTTTCTAATAAGAAACGGTAGAACTGTATACAAACTGGCTCTAATTTCAATGACAGATAGAGTGCCTCAAAATCATATGTTGTCAATACAGTACTATCTGCTAAGCTCATATTCTTAATCCTATTCAACACCCTTGTTGTGATTCTTGTGGATCTTTCCGTTTCTCCCAGTATATTACTGCACCACTCCGCTACTGTTCTTTCTAAATTATAGGCCTGCGCTAACCTCTTTCTACAATCGGTCTACATTGTACTGGTGTTTTATGCACTTTCATATAACCAAACAGC
>AYEL01075127.1:0-55475 GCA_000484575.1 Olivierus martensii | reverse complement strand
AACATAAAATACGAGCCATAACAAATTAAATATGTAATTTCTCTTAGGAGTGCTGCGTCAGTCCGTTCTTGCAGTATATTTTCTAATAAGAAACGGTAGAACTGTATACAAACTGGCTCTAATTTCAATGACAGATAGAGTGCCTCAAAATCATATGTTGTCAATACAGTACTATCTGCTAAGCTCATATTCTTAATCCTATTCAACACCCTTGTTGTGATTCTTGTGGATCTTTCCGTTTCTCCCAGTATATTACTGCACCACTCCGCTACTGTTCTTTCTAAATTATAGGTCTGTGCTAACCTCTTTTCTACAATCAGTCTACATTGTACTGGTGTTTTATGCACTTTCATATAACCAAATAGCCTAGGGCAGGTCGGTGCCTCTTGCTTCTTAACGTTCCAGAACTGCGGGAAGTTCTTATGTCTAACTATCCTATTCACTCTAGCCTCTATTTTTCTGGTTGGATCTCTATCTAGTTCTATCGCTTTTGTTTCCCATACATAGCTCTGCAGGTAGTCATCGTATTTTTCCCTTTTCATTATTACGAACTTCTTTGTCTTATCTTCTCTGGTCATAGTATAGTCATTCTCTTTCATCCAATCCACAATCTTCTTAACATTATTTCTCTCAACTCTCTCTCGTAGACGCAGCTTTTACACTAGAGCAATATGGACTAAAATTGAAAAACGAGCAGATAAGTAAAATGGAAGTGTATTTCCTAGACATCCGCCTGACCAGAAGGAATAATAGAATTAAAAATGACTTTATGAAGGACACGCTTTGCGCGCCGCATGCGGAGAATTTTAGAAACTATCGATTTACGCGTGAAACAATAGAAAGTTTTGAAACTGAGAGGGCGTATAGCACTCACGAATCGTAGATGGCGATGCTTTTTTAGACATGGTTGACTTTTTCTGGCGTTTTTTTTTTTTTGCTTATTGAAAAAATACAAAAATCTTTTAACTGTTTTCGAGGGTACAGTAACGAATAAAAATTCTGTAGAACTATAATAATTAAGGAATAAAAGTTAAATTAAAATTATTATATCTCTAAAAAGACAAAATCCGCAGGTATGTAGTTATTGAACATTAAAATTTCATTTACTGTTTAATTTTATTTATTTAAAGCACAATTAGTCAATTTTCTGTTAAATAAATACTGTATATATATCTATCAAAAATCCGGAGTTAAAATCCGCAGGTATGTAGTTATTGAACATTAAAATTTCATTTACTGTTTAATTTTATTTCTTTAAAGTTCGAAAATCTGGCAATCTTCAGGTCCCGAGGTTGCCGGATTTTTGATTTATCAACCTGTATTTATTATCTTCCCGATGATTATATATTCGTTTTCGTACTTATATATATTTTAATTATTATTATTAAGCATACAGTAATATTTTCCAATTTTAGCTTGTCAAACTGTTATAATATTTCTCCTCTTCGTGATCTTTTATTTCAATCATTAGTTATCGCAGTGGTTCTCAACCACTGTACCGCGTGTCGCGTGGCAAACTAGTGTGCCACGCGACACGCGCCATAATCTTTGACGGTGTGTCGCGAAAAATTAAGAATGAAATGTATGTATGTGTCATATATACTAATAGTGAAACGTGGTTGGCTGGATAACCCTTTTGCAGACCTATCTATTCCTAAAAATAGGCTTGCCGCGAAAAATTAAGAATGAAATGTATGTATGTGTCATATATACTAATAGTGAAACGTGATTGGCTGGATAACCCTTTTGCAGACCTATCTATTCCTAAAAATAGGCTATCATTAAAAAAAATCTAACTCTCTAAATAGGGTATCGTTAGAAAAATCTAACCGTCGAATTTCTGCGACAGTCAAAAGTTTTTGTCGTTATTCATAATTTAAAAATTAAGGAATAAAAATTAAATTATAATTATAATTTCTCTAAAAAGACAAAATCTGCAGGTGGCGCTATAACTTAATAAGGGCAGCAATTTAATGGTGGCGTGTACGAGTATGTCTGTAATCTGAATGTAATAAGAATAAATAAAATAATCTGTTAATGAAAATTCGTTGTTAAATCTAAATTATTATTTAAAATATTTAGGTGTGCCGCCAAATTTTTTAATGAAAATTCGTTGTTAAATCTAAATTATTATTTAAAATATTTAGGTGTGCCGCTAAATTTTAAAATATTAAAATGTGTTCCTCAACAAAAAAAAAAAAAGTTGAGAACCACTGAGTTATCGTAAAGGTAATATGAAAAAAGTGTTAGAAGTTATTTCTAACATTCGAAAATTTATTAATTTATTATGAAATAAGCTATTTCGTTGGAAAAATTAGATAATTTCTTTTTTCATGATTTGGTTTAAAATCTGTGTGTGTGTATCTTATGCAATTTTACTATATTATAATACAAGCAAAAATATGTTTTATCATTCCTGGTAATGTTACTATTAATCAGCAGATACGAAAGCAATGAAGTTGACCAGATATCCTTGATTTTCTGTATTCTCAGAAACAATGGGAATAATAAATTATGTTAACAATTTTATCGCTAAAATTTTGTTTTCGTTTTTTAAAATCGAAAACGTTCAATGTTAGAAAATAAAAAAAATTAAATAATCTGCAATAAAAACTGTATTCAATTATTTTATTTGAAAAATTACATCTTGCTCTTCTGACCTTCAAATTTTGTTTTTTCATTATAACTTTACAAGCACATTAAATTTTTTAATGATATCTCAAGTATTAATAATATATAGACAGTATTTTGTTTAGTTTTTCTAAATATTGATTAATTTTTTGATAAATAATAAAAGGCAAAAACTTTTTTAACTTATTTTAATATTCAATTTAAGTAGCAGCATGATATATTAATTAGTCAGTTGCTTTAAATTAATCATATAAAATAATTCGAATAATTTTTGAATGCTTACCTGCTTTAATATTCGTAAAATCGTCCATAAGAAAAGAAATTAAAAAAGTATGATATATTCTAATAAATAAATTGAAAAATGATGAACATGATGTTATTTTTAATATTTTTGTTAATTTTACTGGAGTGAAAACGTGTTAAATCAAACTGTGAACATAATATTTATAAAATCTACACCAGTGGTTCCTAAATTTTTTTGGCCATGCCCTACCTAAGTATCTCTAAAATCCTGATGTCCCCCATAACATAGACGTTTTATTATTAAAAAAGTGAACATCTATTCATGTGAAGGAAGCCTAAAAGGCCATTAACTTGGCCTAAACATGCTTCCAATGTATATTCTCAATATACTCATAATATATATTTATATACTGTATATGAGGCTCTAGAATCATAAAAAATGCAAAAATAATTTACTGTTTTTAATTCATTCTCGAATTGCCCTCCTTAAAAATCAAATTGCTCCCTTATGGGACGTGCGCCCCATGTTGGGAACCACTGATCTACACATATGTTGTTATTACTTCAATCGAGATAAAAATAAAAGTATAAGGTAGTTAACATTTTTCTTTATTCTATTAACTTATATTTATATACTGTATATGAGGCTCTAGAATCATAAAAAATGCAAAAATAATTTACTGTTAATAATTCATTCTGGAATTGCCCTTCTTAAAAATCAAATTGCTCCCTTATGGGACGTGCGCCCCATGTTGGGAACCACTGATCTACACATATGTTGTTATTACTTCAATCGAGATAAAAATAAAAGTATAAGGTAGTTAACATTTTTCTTTATTCTATTAACTTGATAGACTTTAATATTATAAACTTAACATTACAATTGATAAATTTATTAATAATAATTTAAATAAAATTTGCTTATAAAGAAACAATTACGTCCATTACTTACAGAAACTGCAAAATGAAATTTCGACAACTGAATCAGTGAATCATTCCAAACCAGTAGGTATTGTACAGTAATACCTCGAATTACATAAATTCAGAGATACATAACTTCGCATCATTCCCCTCGTCCACTTGTTTTGTTTCACAATTATACAGTATAACATATTTCATTTGCTGATTTGTTGATTAAGAATCTTTAATTACAACTACATATTTTTTACACCCCTTTCGAATCAGGAAGATTACTAAGGAGCGTACCACTACATATAAACTTTTATAATTTGTTGTTTTCTTAGTAATAAAGAGCTAGTTAAGAACTTAATACATATATACCTGAAATTAGATTGGGGGGAAATCTGCAAGTAACCCGATTTACGTAATTTTCGACTTAACGTTTTGCTTCCTGGTCCCATCTATTACGTAACTCCGGGGCATTACTGTATTTAAATATATCGCAATAGATGGTTTTATATGAGGACAGAAGGCAGTTTATTAAGATTTATAGAAAACAGGTATTGCAATATTATATATTGTACTCCTTTTTTCATAATTTTATAGCCTATAAAATTTTCAATAAATATTGCAATACAAAGTTTTAAAAAATAACCAATATCGCGATCGGATGAATTGAGTTACATAAATAACGTAAAATACTCTACCTAATAAAAGTTATAAATAAATCACGACTTTAATTTTTTTTTTTCAAACTTGAGTAATGAAATAAATATGATATACCAAATGTTTTGCTTTCCCTTCGCATTATTAAAGATGTTTACTCTATCGTAAAAAATCAAATAGAAACTAATAGAAAGTTTTATATTTATTTATTTTTCATACATTTTAACTTTAGTTATTGAAAAAGGAAATAATTAATAAGGAGATATAAAAAAAATTAATTTTATAGGTTTGATTGTGACAGATAATAAACTTCCTCTCCTAATCGAAAACATTATTAAAAAATAAAGAAGTATTGTCCCATTCACTTTTGTTAGATTTTATAGTTTAACTGAAAATATTACAGATATTTAATTGAAATAAGTTTTTGATAAGAAACTAAAGTTAATATCCTTTTTAAGCTTTCAAATATTCGTTTAAAACAAGCTTCTGACACGTTCAATATTACAAAGTTGCTTTTCATCTTTCTGATGATTCGTTTAGATCAGAAATGCACAGACTTGTTAAGACAAAGGGCCATTTATGTGCCTTATAAAAGGCGGTCCAAAAAACTACGAAAGTTATATATCATATCATGTTTATTAATTACATGTTACAAAGCAACATAATTGTGAGATTCCAGAGGACTCACCATATTTTAATATTTCTTTTGTAATTATCACACATATTTTTATAATAATTATGTCGCTTGAATTTATTATTATTATAACAATTGCATAACTAAGCATGTTAATCGATTTATATTATTTTGTCAAATTATTATATTATTTAAACTTTGTAATTTAACAAACTTTAATAAATTTTTATCAATGTCGAAATCAATGAAACAACAGTTAGGTTCCTTTCTACTCATTTTATTACAAACAAACGGGTTGAAAACCGCCTGGACGAGGAAGTAAAATAACAAAATGTCGGACGGAGAACAAGGAACTCTCCTTGTTAAAAGCTAAAGTTTCGACATCTGAATGATGTCATGAATTGATTCATTAACTCTCCCCTGACAACAGATAAAAGGAGAGGGGATGGAGTGAGTCGATGATGAATATCGACGAGTACTAAGGATTACCTACTGGACATAGCTTAGCCAGAGAGTGGGAGATTTACCTCTCCGAAGGAGTTCCTCCGACTCATCCAGGTATGTAGCGCCAAAGGAGCGATATAGATATTTCAACCCGTTTGCAACTAACACTTCATTAGCATTAGTCAGGCTCTTATATGCACAATATTCGTTTCCTTGATTTTCTACTCTTTTTATATTTGTAATCACTTAATTAATGTAATTTTTATTGATTTATTATTTGTAAATAAATAGCTTATATATATATTTAAATATGCTGTATACTGCGTACTCATTCTTCCTTCAATCCGGACCCGGTGTGCACTTATCCACGCGCAATAACATACTCGAGCCTGCTAAATAACTAAATAACGCGCTCGTCAATAAACGGTACATTCTGACTATTTGAAGACATGATCTGAAAATGCATTGTTCAAAACTACAAATAATATTTTGTTGATTGTGTGACTTGTTAAAATAACACGTGGTGAGGCGGGCCGTCAACAAATCAATGGAAGGCCGCGGTTTGTGCATCCCTGGGTTTTTAGATCGTCCAATAGATAGCCGTTTTTTGCCTACTTTCAGAATGAAAACAAAACTTATTAGATTGTTGATTGTGTGACTTGTTAAAATAACACGTGGTGAGGCGGGCCGTCAACAAATCAATGGAGGGCCGCGGTTTGTGCATCCCTGGGTTTAGATCGTCCAATAGATAGCCATTTTTTGCCTACTTTCAGAATGAAAACAAAACTTATTAGATAATGATTTTGTCTGATTGTGTAGCTATTTGACCCCACTAATATCTTTTGAACTAATTAGTATAGTTTCATGAAAATTGCTTGTGACGTTCTGCTGTTAAAGGCCATCTGGATACATGATGCTGTGATCAGCATTGGAACTCCAAGCCATTTAGAACCCATCAGATGAAAAACTCGTTAAAACAAACCTGTCTATTCATCCATCTAGAAATGGCGAACATTCATTTTCCTAATCTAATTTTGAAAGAAAAGTGAGTTTTATAAGACTGACAAGTGTCTGTCCATAAGTCCCCATTAATACTCTCTGACTGGAACTAATTAAGAATAGTAACACTTTTGAAATATTGTCTTAATATAGCCTAAACTATTCATTCGATTTTTATTAAATTTATAACAATGATCAGGTCATTGAATTTGATCTAAACGACGCTTCAATTAATCTTTTATCTTCGGTTATTTAAAAATCTCAGACCCATTCTGCCATTTTTAAATGGCAGACTGAATGTCTGATATTTCTAAATGGTTAAAGATTTCTTCCTAAATTGAACTGTGTTTGGTAGATTTTATAAAATTTAGTAGAATCATAAGGCTATTAAAATAAAATATGAAGCAAGATTTACTAACTCTGCAGATTCATCCGTTAAAAAATGGCGGAATAGTCATTCTGAGATTTTTAGTGAATCGGGGCAAGATGGTAATCGGAGAAAGTAGCTTATTTTTCTCTAGTTCGTTAGTATTTAAAATGTCGATAGAAGCTGGTTTCTTATAATTTCCTATAAGCCCGCCAAAAATATAGAAGGTAGCTATTATCAGTTTATCAATTACTCGCATTGGATTTTGTATCCGGTTTTAAAATTGATTTGATCAGCACATATCACGATGACATCATCATTGTGGACATTACGCCATCAGTTGTTACATCATCATCAGTGTGGGGATGACGCCATCAGTTGTTACATCATCATAACTTCACGGATAAATAATGCTTTTATGACGTTATTCATTGTTACATCAGGATAATGTCATAGATATGTAATTTTGACGTCAATCTGTATTCGTATATGGCTGAAAAATTTATATGAACGTGCGATTATGACGTCATTCCAATGAGAATGTATCTCATTTAGGGTGGAAATTTCGGGGTTGCAACGCGTCGTCATCTATTGCTGCGGCAGTATGAAGTCACATCGATACGAAGGTCACGTCATCCGAATTCAAGCATGACTGAGGGATTTAAATGAAGGCATTTTCGTTCCCACTCCAAAATGTTTCATCCGTTGGGGAGATGTCGATCTAGGATAGCTTATGTTACCGCGAATCAAAGAAAGTGTCCATGCAATATTTATCCCGAAGGATCAAACGGTGCTGGAGACTTTCCCAAACAGACAGCAGCAGAAAACATTGATCTTTAAATGTAGGCTATACATTTACCTAGCTATAGTGGGTATGTCAGCTACACATATTTTAATTTTTAAAATTTTAATCATTATAAAATAAAGCACATATTCTGAAAGTAACCCATTACTGCAGTTTTTTCAGAATTATTTGCTTAAGAACTTTCAAATCGTTCTAGCTTATTCAGCTAAATTTTTGTATTATATCTTTTGATTTCACACTCTAAAGTGAACAGTATGAATATCACTATCGATTTGACCTTTTGTATTAAATAATTAATTCTTAAGTTTTTGCGAAATCTATAAAATTAATACTTTAAAATTGCTTAAAATCTATCGATCAGTCTATTAATAATAAATCCCTCAACAAAGATTTTTATTTTTTGCATAAATTTATCGCACTTTTAGTCTTTAAATATAACTATAATATTATATTAAAATACAATATTTTTCCATTTATTAAACCAATTATTTGAAAATTATTAAATTTAACATAACGTTTACAGAGTAACACAGCAAGCCTGTTGTAATTTTGTAGAATAAAATAAATGTCAGTTTGAATTTTTTAATAATAAAATCGGAATATTTCATAACTTAATTTTATTTCCATAAATTCATCACATCACTGCCTGCAGTTTTTTCCTTGATTCTTTCTTCCATTCTCTTTTCTTGTTCAGGACTGAAATGATTTTTCCAGTCACCGACAATACCTTTTCGAACACATGCATATTTAAAAGTCAAACGTAGCTGAGGATGATCCTTCATATATTTATAAAATGCTTTTAGTCCTGAAGGCATTGGTAGATCTTCATGGATCTCCATAGATTTTGCTTTCTCGCGTATTTCTTTCCTTTTCATATTCGTATATTTTTTCATATATTGTAAACTACTGAATTCAAGGACATTATATAGAATATCTGGATTTTTGACTAAAAGATCATAATGTTCATCGCCCATGAATTTGGCGAGTTTTATCACTTGATTTCTGGTATCTGTTTTGAGATCTTCATATGTCACGAAATACACGTTAGGATCGTCTTTGTGTTCGTACCACGATAAAAGATGGTCGAAATAATCTCCATAATCCGTCTGGCCAGTGATGAATAACTCAAAATATTCATCAAATGTTCCGTCTGAAAAGTTAAAAATTCCTCCATTTTTCGTATGATAATAAAACGATACGCAACAATCCTTCGGATTTCTAGCTACGTATATGTACTTGGCATCTGGTGAATAAGGGGCTAAGTTGAAAGGTAGGTGGATTTTAATTGCTCCAGGACCATCCATATAATCTACAGCATCTGCTCCTGTTAATTCCAGGAAAGGAGAATTTTTCATCATATCAAAATTTTCTGGTAATTTTCCTTTATTAAATATTAAAGCAACTATTTGTTGCATCCATGTGGTGCCACACTTTGGATATGTTGCTATAAACAGTTGTCCTGGTTTAGGTTTGTAGTTGACAGCAGAACGAAAAGCATCTCGTGAAAAGGCTCCAGGAATAAGAAATCCATCGCAGTCTTTATAATGAGGTCGTTTTATTTCATCCTCCATATCTAATATTTCTGAAAGCAAGAAAATCAATAATATAAAAGCCACATACATAAACAGCATTAGTTGTCAAATTTCATTAATTATAATTCACGCGGCACAATAAAATCTTCTGCTAAATGATTTTTCTTAGAATACAAAAAAGTATGTGATTTTATATTTAGCTAAAATACAGAAGACTTCTGATTAACTACGGTTGGATTATCCGGTTTGCGAATTAATCTCAGTCATTTTGCAATATGGAAGTGCTGTTTATATAAGTATCGATATTTTTATCTTAGATGCGATACCTGAAAGATTTATAAACATCCCAGTTTCGTTTCTTTAATAGTTGGAGATCGAATTTAGAATCAAACTGAAAATATAAATATTTTAGTAATTTGATTTAATTATAAATTCAATTATAAGTTAGTTTTACTGTATTTACTTTATGTGAGTCACTTTAAAAATAAGAATCATTTGTATTATAAAAAATAAAATACTAGTGTATTTAAAAAAATGTTATTTTTACAGCTGTTTACAAACTTAATTAATTGTTTACATAATCGTCATAAAAATTAAGGCATTTGTCTAAATTAGGCACGAATTTGAAGGTCCCCATTTCATAGAATTCGAGCTACCAGTCCATTCAACCAGTTCGTAACCGTTTGTTTCACTTCACTTCTCATTCGTTTTCCTCCCGTAAGTTCCTTCAATATGGGGAAAAGATGGAAATCGTGATGCCTTATGAAGTTCATGAATAATGAAGCGTATGTTTTTCCGAATGTATTCGTGGAGTCTGTTTTTCAACTCATCGCAGATAACAGACGATGTCCAGATCGAGTCTCGTCGTGCACATTTCTCCACCCATCATTAAAGAAACGCAATCCACTTACGGATGTTTGAGTCATTCGTGACACCTTCAGCATACATTTCGACAATTTGATGATGGATTTCGGCAGGTCGAATTTTCGGAGATGTAAATAGTAATATTAAAATACAATTTTAGGCTTTCTTTTTTGTACAGATTTTTTCCTGTACATCTTTACATCGAAACGAATAACAAATACAAAATTAAAACCCCCTTAATATTAATTTTTATTGCTTAATTTTTAAATTATTAATAACGGAAAAAATTTTCGAATGTCGCAGAAATCCAAAAATTAGATCTTTGTAATGATACCGTACTTATAAGAATAGATAGGAGGGATGACTGAAAAAGGGATATCCAACCACCCATGTTTTCCTATTAATATATACCAGTTTTTTGTTTTCTCATCACTAGCATTAATATCTAATGCGCTTATAATTTAATGCTGCATATCACAGGAAACTGTATTTATCACTCTACTTGATTGATTGATTGATATGAAAAACAATACATTTAAAAGTGGATTCATATCCTTGATTTTTTATATTATTGATAAACGATAAGAGTAATAAATTATCTCAACTACTTTTTAATGCTAAAATTTTACTGTTCACTAATTTAGAATTGAAAATTTCTTGATCTCATCTCGAATATTAATGACCTAAATTTTGTTCACTTTGATTAATTTTTTTTTAAACAAATGATAAGAAGTGGCAAGAGCTTTTATATCAGTTTTAATATTTAATTTTAAGTGCGATACGAGGGATTAAATTAATGTAAATAATTTTTATTCTCTTAAAACCATCATGAAAGTGGAATTATTGCGCGAAATCTGTTTTCATTTATAGCACAGTCTTATAGAAGTTAATTAGGTCAATTGTTTTGAATAAATTATGTAATGAATAAATTTTAAAATATGCTGATTTGATATTACTAGTATCATTCTTAAAAAATAAAATTCAAACAATTCGATATATTCCAATAAAACTAAAGAATAATACATCATTTAGTCAGTTTCCTTCAATATTTTCACAGACTGAAAAATTGTTAAATAAAATAAATAGGAGTGAACTGTGAACATAGAATCATACAATCTGCACACATGTTACTACTACAACCGATACTAAAAAGATTACTTGATAGTTTATTTTAACTTAATAGACTTTAATATTAAAGAATTAACGTTATAATTAATAAATTTATTTATAATAATTTAAATATAATCCGCTTATAAAGGAGAAGTATATAACGTTCTTACAGGAACTGAATGGAGAAATTTCGATGACTGAGGCAAGGAATCTTTCGTAGTATCTGTCTCAATAGCTGTTTCTTTTTCATAGGAAACAGCTATTGTGACATCCCCCCTTTTTTTTATCATTCTAGATAACATTTCCATGTTATAAAGTTATGAATATCAACGAAATAAACATCGCGATTGAAATGAATTCCTCTATATAAATAATGTAAAACATTTTATTTAAATTAATAAAAGTTAAAAATTACGAATAAATCGTCACTTTATTTTTCTCGTATTTAAATAAGTGGGTGATCGGTTAACGAACATAATCCGTTCCAAGGCAATGTTCTTTATCCGAATTGTTTGTTAACCGATCATTTCGATGATCGGTTAACAAACAATTTACCATAAATTTTTATGGGAATGTTATTTATTCGTTCCGGAGACCCAAAAGAACATAAATAAAAGATTACATAATTTCTTATTACGTTTATTTATATGTAATAACCTAATATATACATACATAGTCTTGCATTTTCATCTATATGTTTATTTTCTAATATATACATTATATAATTTCTTACTATGTTTATTTATATGTAATTACTATAATATATACAACACATAGGCATTTTCATTTATTATGTTTATTTTCCGATAAAGAATCTGTCCAATATTGAATATTTTCCGATAAAGAATCTGTCTAATATCATTGCTTTTCTCTCTCCTTCAGGATTTTTTGGAAGTGGATTAATAGCATTGTCATGTGCTTTTCTCTCTCCTTCAGGATTTTTCGGAAGTGATTAATAGCATCGCGCTTTTCTCTCTCCTTCAGGATTTTTCGGAAGTGATTAATAGCATTGTAGTGATTTTCTCTCTCCTTCAGGATTTTTCGGAAGTGATTAATAGCACTGTCGGGATAGTTTCTCTCTTCTTCAGGATTTTTTGGAAGTGATTAATAGCATTGTCGTCTCTCTCATTTATATGTTTATTTTCCAATAAAGAATTTGTCCAATATCGATTGCTTTTCTCTCCAATCTATTCAATATCGATTGCTTTTCTCTATGCAATATCGCTGCTGCTCTTCAGGATTTTTCGGAAGTGATTAATAGCACTGTCGTGGTAGAGATCCCAAGCCTACTGACCTCAACCTGGTTTGTGCCGTGGTAGAGATCCCCAAGCCTATTGACCTCAACCTGGTATGGGTGCAATCTAAGACCAAAAAATTGTAAAATCTCTCTCTTACCTTCTTTAATAAATGTTTGATTTGTAGATCTCCCCAAGAGATCCTCAAGCCTATTGACCTTAACTTGGTATGGGTGCCATTTTAACTAGGATCCCCAAGCCTATTGACCTCAACCTGGTATGGGTGCCATTCTAACATAAAAAATTGTAAAATCTCTCTTACCTTCTTTAATAAATCTTTGATTTGTTTTAAGTTATCTCCGAGTTCATTTTAATCGGGAAAAACTGCTGTTCTCCCATCCTTACCCATAGTCATCGAACGCGCAAGGTCTAAGTCTATCATTCCGTTAGGTTAGTTAAACCGCCATATCCTCATGAGACATTTTTATCTGGCGGCGGCCATTTATAGAGCTCATTACAGTTTGGCCAACAGAATGATTGGGTCAACCGGATGGTTGAAGGATGAGGTTCAACGGGTCGGGCCCGGACCCATCTTGAAAAATTGGAGGAATGGGACCCGGATCCTTTAAGATGATAAGCCACAGCTTTACCACGCAGCCATTCAGCCGACCTGTCATTCCGTCAGTACGCCGGTCCCACAGTTTGTTACGTGAAGTGTTCGTTATCCGAACATAAAAATCTCCCGCGAAAGTGCTCGTTATCCGATTTGTTCGTTAACCGATCATACACTGTATTGTAACATGTCGACTATTTTGCTATTTGTTTCCATTTATTAAAAGTTATTTTATTGATTGATTGAAGAACTAAAACTGCCCACTTTCCGAAGGCGTCATTTATTTAGCATTTTGAGTCTATTGGTTTTTTTATATTCAATTTTAACACTAATTTAATCAGCATAGATGTCAAGATGACGTCATCACTCCGTCGACACGACATCATCATATTGTGATGTCAATGTGAGGTTATAAATCATCAGATCAATGCCATTCATGACGTGATATTCATTGTGATGTCGTCATAGTTAATTCATGGCTTAATTGATATGACTCTCATTCAAATTAGGTAAGCTATATTGCGTCTATACTGCTAACACTTCGTGTCATCTATTGGCAATAATATAAATCAAATTTTCCTAAAAATGAAATTTTATCTTGCAGAATTGAACAAATCCTTAGGATTAGAAGATGTTGCGTCGTGGTGTCCCTTAATGGTAGAACATCATTACCGAATTTTGTGAAAGCATGCTTATTAGTTCAAAATTTATATTAGTGGGCGAAACACAGGTAGGTAGACAACATTAACCCGATCTTATATGTTTCCATTTTCTTCGAAAAGTAGACTAGAAAGTAATAATTAAAGATATCAAGAAAATTTTCTATTTTAATTTGGAATGTTCATTCAATTGGCATTTTATTTTTAGGTGATAACCTGTGAGTATTTCAAATTCAAGAAAATAACATCACATCTTTTATTTTGAACTGATTTCAATGAAATTTTTCGAGTGGTTACATCATATCATGTTATAGAGGCATGTAAATGTCAATATGATATAGCAGTCGCTTACTTCTGGTGAATGTGAACTTCAGTGTTCAGGGACCTATAGAACAAAGCAAGTGTCGTCAAAAAATGACAATATTTACAAAGCTAAAGTATTTATTAACATAAAATCATAATTTCAAACAAGAGATCCTCAGATCGCTATTACAAATAATTAAAAAAATGTAGATGAAAAGTACTTTTACTGAACTCGATTTACCTGGAAAATATGGCATCTATCAAATATGTTGTTCTCGGTCTCTTAAAACATTGGCTTGAATGGTGGCAAACGGTGATGTTATTTTATTTCGACATTCCTTTATTGGATTCACTTTACCAGGAAGCATTATCAATATGGATCGACATCTTGAATCGCTGAATTGTCGTCGGACACAAACCAGCACCCATCTTTTGGTTCTATTTCGCCACAACTGATACAACAGAAACTGACCGTTTTATACAAACAGGGTATAAAACTATGACCTCAATTAAACCACATTTACTAGTTCTTTGGTCTTAATTCCTGTATCCTGATTCCTCGTATAAACAAGTGATGAATGATAACACGCTGTACTTTTCTTTCTCTCTCTCTCTTTCAAGTAATTATTTTTTTTTTCTCAAACTAACGAGCAATTTATTATTAAATTTGACGATTTCTTCGGTTTTACCATTGCTTACAAATTAATATAAAAGTCACTCTGAAAATTGCAATTAAGAAACGAATAACGATCATCCTTATACTACTTTTATTACTATTTGGTTATCTTCATTACCATTACTAAAAATCGCAGTACAACAAAAACATGGATGTATGAAAAAGAAAAATTCTTAGAATTAATGATCAAGGAAAATTATATATATCGATATTAAATGCATTAAAGTTTTTAAGTCATTTTATCAATTAATAACTATTAAACTTTACATTATTATCCTAGTCAAATACGGAAATAATAATGAATCAGCAGATCATCATCGGTTACAATGGAAGAATAACTATCCTTAAATTCCATATTAAATATAAAAAAAAGGATTTTTTGCATTTTAAAGCCTTCGATATAACAGATAAATTATGCGAATTTTGTTGTAAAGTTAGAATAAATATATTATATTATAATGAATATTAGAATTCGTTTCCAAAATTCAACAATAAAAAATTGCGGGGTTTATAAAAGGGAGTCTGAATTTCCAAGAAATAAACTTCCGAGCGGAGCAGTTATATCAGGATTTCGACGTCAGACGTAAACTAGGTGATTGCCAATGTTAGTATAATCCCATCAAAAACATCTCATATGTAAAAAAATAAGCCAAGTACAGTATTATCGATAATTTAAAATGAAATTATGCTTTTATTATTTTAGCTCGTATTTGTTCTATTTATTTAAAAAAAAAGAAAAGATGACTATGTAAAATCACTTCAATAAATGTTATTAAAGTACTCATTAAACAGAGTTAGAAAATTGAAAAATGATACTGTTCCTACATTACACTTGCCAAATAGTAAAGTAACTCGCAGCTCATCGACAAATAATTCTGAATCAAAAAATTGTGCGCCTTTAATCGAAAAACTTCCCGTGCTGAAAGAAGAGTTAAAAGAGCCAAAAGAATAGTAATGAATATGTGCCTTAAATAAAAACTGCCCGTGCTGAGAGTTAAAATTTAAACAGCCGAAAGAACATTAATTAATGAGCTATTTCTAGCTGATGAAGCAAAAACTGAAATGTTAGTATGGTTTATGTATGAATTTAAGTAATGTAATATGAAATTAATATAATTTTGTTATAGTACTGAAACAACGCACAGAAATGTCGAAATAAGAATGGAGGAGGAGAATGAATATATCGTTGAGAAGAATGATACTGCCACAGAAGAATTATCAGAACTGAATTGAATGAAAAAATATCACAGTTAAAGAAAAATTATAAAAATTTATTACTATTCGTTAACTTGATATTTTCTGAAGCTACGTCATCCTATTATCCGACATCAATCTCACTTTGGAGTAAAATTTTACTTTACCTGTTGCAATCGAGCACGTCATGCCGCCGAATCCAACCTGCATTTATATAAGTACATCAGATAGGCGACACCGCGCTACCTGATGCACCACTACACAGAAATTCTTGTCAATAATCCAAGAATCTTATATAAGCGTGCTGCGTTGGATCACTTTAACTGGATTATTGTTGAGAATTTCTGCATTGCAGTGCATTAGGTAGTGCGGTGTTCGCCTATCTGATGCACTTAGACAAACGTAGGTTGGAGTCGGCGGTGCGATGTGCTCGATCACTTCGAATAAAGCAAAATTTTACCTTTTAAATTGATACATTGTTATCTGTATTTATAAGTAAAATTTTACTTTTTAAATTGATATATTGCTGTCTGTATTATTATTAATTTATTTTATATGTATATATTTAAAGTTTCAATAAAATATTTATTTTGGCAAATGGTATTAATATATCGGTAACTAAAAATCAAAGATCGCTAATTTATTGTTTTTCAAAATTTTATCGAATTTTAAGTGCTAAAGTCTGGGGGTAGGCTTATACACAGGTTACGCATTTTTACCGATTTTCAAACTCCAAAGTCGGGGTGGGGTCGACTTTTACACGGATCGGCTTATATTTGAGTATATACGGTATTTATTATTGATAAACTGAAGCGTTTTTCCATCCATTACATTACATTTACATTGTAATTTTCTCCAATGACATACATTTTAAAATTTTTAAATATTAATTTTAAAATTTTAAAATATTCTGGAATATTTTAAAATTTGGCACTTTTTGATCATTAGGATGTTGTATTTCAAAGAGTTAATGGTATTTTTAAAAGATTGATTTTTCTTTTTGTATAAATATAAAAAGAAAAAATTGTTATTTATTGAATTATTTTTAATATATCCCCATATTCATAATACATAATTCATGCATAATACATTTAATATTGTAAATATTAATACATTGAGTCATCCATAACATGAAGTTTGTTGAAAATAATAATACATTGAGTCATCCATAACATGAAGTTTGTTGAAAATAATAATAGCTTTTTACACTCATGTCATATGTTATCCAGCATGTTATTTTCCATATAGCTTGTATGGTATGTAATATCTACAATACCAATAAGCTATGTCTCAATCATCATTTTTTCTACATAATGTAATCATGACATTTAGTGATTGTTTTAATTGTCTTTTTAATCATGTGAATATTTCTTACATTTCTTTCAGATTTAGAAATAAAATAGAATAAAAGCAAATTTTTCTATTATGGGAGAAAATACCATAGTTTTTAATAAAAATAATCAATATATATATTATATACATACGTTTTCAATCAAGTTCTATATACAAATATCGATTTCCGTATAAAAAATTGATTCAGAACACATATTTTTCTATATTGAGTTAAAATATATATACGATCGATTCATAAAATATGAAACCAGTTTATAAATTTGTGTTTTTTAAGATTAAAAAAAGGAAAAAAAAAATGAAGAATTTTGGTAAAAAAAAAATTATTTATTTGTCTATCAATCTGTAAACATGGCGTAAAATGGGAACTTTAGAAAATTTGTTGATAATTATTATAAAGTTTCTGAAGAGTGCTTTAAATTATAAATTGGATTATCGAACAATATTAAAAGTTTAAAGTATTTATTAAAGAGAAGTACCTCTTGATAAAAGAACATTGCCTGTCGTTTCAGGTATCGATTTTAGAAAATTTTCAAGAGCTTGCAATGAATATTCTTCCTTGCTTCTACACGTTTTAATAGTTTGTTTCAGATGATTGTCCGTTGCATAAATGACATTCGTTATGGCACTAAATTAAAATTATTCTCTTTCTTATTGTAAACTAACGGCAGTATAACGTTCTATCGTTATCTTGTGCGTTATGTAGTCCAGAAATTAAAGGTAATCTAAAAATCTTGACATTTTTGATTTTCTATCAAATCCTAACGCCTCTAGCTAGCATCGCATTGCAGAATCACCTCCTAAAATTTCACTGGAAGGAATTTTCCTTCTTTAGTAAATCGTGTCTGAAGCGTGCTCAACGATCAGATTTATATAGGCTGAACTTTATTTGGTGGCCGAAAATAACTTGTTCCATTGAAAATCCCATATTGAGGATTTTCTGAACAACTTTATGCAGAGATGAATTTTTGCATCTGTTCGTGTTTTGGTTTTCCATCTTTGCACTGAAAGAAAACCTTAAAAAAAACAACAGTTTGGGATATTCCAAAGAGCGGAAACAGTTCTTTATATCTGATTTCATTTTATGTTTATTGATCACTCGTTTACTTATCTAAATTCTTCTTTTTTATTTTATGATGTAATATAAGCCATTTGTATAAAATTCATAAAAGCTCGCATTACAGAAAATTATCAAGATTTTTGACCTTTACAGTTGCATGTTTCTAATTTTTTAAAAATCTGCTTTGTATAAAATAAAAATTTTTATAAAAATATATTGTTAAAACAATATTTTATTATAAAAATTAATTTTTAAGGTAAGAAAGGTAAACAATGAGTACACTGGGGACTAATAATGATTTGATTGGTTTGTATTTTTATGGCGAAAATGCATCTGTGGCCATATTGCTCTCGACATATGGTTGATATACAATACCTCTTCTGCTGATTATCAGAGTAACTCTCTCTCCCCTATAGACTATCAGTCCTTATCTTTATCTCATTCTATCCAATTTTATATAATTCTCAGAAAATTTATAATTTTGTATTAAATTATATTCTATCCTAAATTAGAAATTTCTTATTGAATATTACACACTAGAGTATTTTAAAATCTAATAAACTCCATCCTCTAACTCACTAATCATTCGTTCTGCTCTTCACTTTAACTGTATTTTTAATTTTTTAAATATTTTTAAACCGAAAAGAAATGTTAAAAATTCTTGACAGAATATACAAAAAAATTTTTGTAACCATAAATAATCATCTCAAAAATGTCTTTTTAAAATCAATCAAGTTTTATCATTTTAATTAAAATTAATAATTTTAATAATAAAAATAACAATAGCAGTAATATATCCGTAGTTGAAGAATTAGATTCAGCTGAAATCAGCATTGAAAAAATTGATTTATTATCATATTCCGAATAATATTCAAGTTAATGAAAAAGTAACATAAAAAAACCAAAAAATAATAAAATATTCGGTACATGAATGTTTTTAAATTAAAGAAAAAGTTTTTATTATGTTTACCACATTTCCTTCTCTAACCAACCCTTTTAGTATGTTTTAATTAATGTAAGTACAAGAATGGTTTTAAAAATACACAAAAATATGAGAATTTTCAGAATTTCGTATGAGATTATTGAATGCTAGATATAACAATCCTGCTGACAAGCTTTCTGTTGTGTTGTTCACCGTTTCCTCGGCCGTTGCGCCTGCACGTAGCGCCCTTTATAGTTCGTGGCAGATCTCAATAGTTTCCAAATTATTTTGTCAAACATGATCCTAATGAAGAACGAGCAGGAAAGTTTCAATGTGATCTGAAGTCATCAATGGCATTTTACAGAGAATTATACAATGGCTTAGCCAAAACACAAATACAATGATTAATAACTGAAGTCATTCTTAAAACCACTGAAACATCGGCACCACAGGAAACTAGTGCTAATTTTGTTCAAGAGATCACATAATTTCACCAATAGAGCAAGAAGACAATGACCAAGATATTTCTAGTGATAGCAGCGATATTGTTATCTTACGCAAACATATGCAATTATTTTCAGAAAGTGACAACATAAAAACTTGTTATGTGTAACTCATATTATTTTCCCTAATTTTTGTGTTTATGAATTAGTAACATGTTATTTTTCTTATCAAATGATAATTTATTTTATATAATATATATTTATATACATGTGCAATCTTTATGAAATAAAAAGTACAATCACATAAAAATGATAAGATTCTAACATGATTTTTTGTATGGTTTATTGTATTATTTTGCATGATTTTTTTTTAGGTCTGGAACCAATCTTCTATTTTTCCATAGCTACAGTATATTTTTTACACAAATTTTTTTACATGCATTCATTGGGAACGTATTTATTGTGTAAAAACAGAATTGAGTGTAACTTTGATATATCATGATGTAATGTGTTGGAAAAGCTGGATACAGAGCATGAAGCAATTGTGTCATATCATGTCCAATTTGTTTTTCTGCAATATGATTTTATTGAAGTGTTTGTTCAACAAAAAGTGTTAATGAAATATTAAAAGTTTCTGTCATTTCTGAATCTCAACAAAAATATTTAACAAAGTTTAAACAATAAAATAATTCAGAATGAACAATGAAAATTTTGTTGCAATTGATGGAAGTGAAAAGCTAAACATGCACACAGTTGTGTAAATCTAAATCTGATGTTTGAAATCAGTTTTAAAATAATCATCCTGTATTTTCTAAATGATAAGAAAATACACAAATTGTCAATCAGAAATATTGGTATACAGCAGGGATAGCAAACTTCATGTCACTATAAGCACATAGGAGAATCTCAAATACTTGAGAGCAGTTTCTTTCCACAATCAGTTTCATTATGAGTCAATACATAAAAATGCACAAGGCACCAGTGGAAGTTAGACCGATTGTAGAGAAGAGATTAGTGTCTGCATACAACTTGGAGAAGAAGTTAGCCAAGTGGTGTAATCAAGTGTTAGGGGAGAGTGAAAGATCAACACTAGTTACCACATCTGAACTGAATAAACTCTACGAATTACAGCGAAGCCAAGGGGACATCTACACAACATACGATTTTGAAGCCCTATACCCTTCTTTAAAACTGGAGCTGGTGTGCTTAGAGTTCTACAAGTTTATGTTGGAAAACATCCCACAAGCACATAACATAGCACACCCGTTAAGAGAAATTGCTCATTTAATTTGCTATGGATCATACTTCATGTTTAGAGGAAAAATATACAAGCAAGAAATAGGCATGCCCATTGGTAGCCCTATAATGGGTCCACTAGCAGAAATACTACTGAGAGCTGTGGAGAACCAAAAAGTACCATCCTTTCAACCAGCAATGAAGCTCTACGTGCGATATGTCGATGACGTGTTGGTAGTATGGAAAGATCCTGGAAAAATAGATGACTTTGCTGAAGCTTTAACTATGGAATAGTATATGGTTTAAAACTGAAAAAAGACCAACAGAGCACTACTGGAATACACTTCTTGGACTTGGAAATTGAAGTAAAGGAAAGGAATCTTAAAACTAAGGTTTATAGGAAACCAACATATCAGCCAATACTAATACCCAACTGGTCGAATGATCTGATAAACTACAAGAGCATTCAAAAGTTATTATAGAAGGGCACTAACATACTACAGTGAGGAGGAAGACTTAGAACTGGAATTGGCATATCTGGAGTAAGTTGGAAGAAGCACGGATTTAGTAAAACCTTCCTAAGACAAATTTTGGAACAAAATAAAAGGGAACGCACTTAACCAACATCAAAGACAGGAAAGGGCTCTGGAGAGGACGAATGACTATATGCCTATACCATATCACATCAAGAACTTTGAAGTAGTAAAAAGAGTGGCAAAGAAAAGGAAGAAGTAGTTAGTGGCACGTAGAGTTCCGACATTATTTAATTTTTAAGGAACGAAAAAGACCCTTTTACAACAACAGGAAAGGAAGGGTCTAGGACGCACAAACGCATAAAGATGCGGCCTACGTAGGTGTCACGAGAACATTGGAAAGAAGGCTTGAAGAGCATAAGAGGGACATCAGCCAGGCCAGTCTTACCAAGTCACGGGCAGTAGAGGCCTACAACAAGGACTTGATTATAAGATGGGAAGAAGCACATATAATAAAATCCCTTAAGGCACCAACCCAACCAACCATCACTGAGTCCATAGAGATATTGAAAAGAAAGGCAAATGAAAACCTGTTGAACGAGAAACCAGCATGGGAACCCCCACCCATGGAAATATGCAATTGAAACGGAAGTGCGGCATTCATAACAACGGCTATAGCATAGTTTTCCTGTATAAGAAATTATGTGGACTTTTTCTTACTATAAGTTAATTTAATATTTTTATGTTCGGTTTATATATTTATTTTGTTTAATATAATGTTTATAACTGTGTTTAGTTACCATTTCTAAATATAATCTTAAAAACAGTTATGTAATGTTTAGATTTTTGTAAGCAGTTACCATGACAACTGCATATTCCTTCTATTATGAACTGTATTCGAATAGAATGTTCACCTGAGGATGGCGTAATTGCCAAAAAAGTTTGTGAAAATTGTTTAATAAATTAGTTACTTAACTGCTAATAGTGCTAGATATTTTTTGAAATAGTGCATGTCATAATCATATTTTGACTTACGTTAGTCTTTCTCTTCTTGTATTTGCATATTTGAATGTACATCTCAAATAGTAGCGATCTAATGATAATACCCTCCAATGCAGAGTAGGTAAGTAGCGAGTTAGTGTGCAAAAGTTTTTTTGAAACGTGCTAAGGGTGAGAATTAGGATTTCATCTGGTTTCATTTGTTTGGTCAAATGTGTTGTAGACAACCTAAAATTTTCTGGAAAATGCTGTCTTTTTTCAATAAATTTATTGTTGTGTATCAAATTGTTTAACATGAAGATAATGGGGTGAAGTCCCATTATTTAGTTTTCCATTAAAAGATAATATAAATAAGTAAGTTATTACTAAATTAACTAACTATTAAACTAACTCTAAGCACACACAAGCATAATTAATTAATTTTAATAGTTAGTTAAATGCCGAAGAGAACAGTTAAATTTTTATTTTTTTATTTTGTTATTACTAAATTATTTTAAAATTTAAACTGAGGTCATTGAACCCAAACTGAATGACACAGGAAGTAACTAGTGGCTGATTGGCTGATGCTAGACATTGACGCAAAAGTAAATGTGCAGTGGGTCTGTGAAAAATGAAATTTGTTCAAAGTGCTTTTTTTGAAACTTTTTTGAAAAATCATCACTCAGCCTTAGAATATTCTAGAACAGTGGTTCCCAACGGGATCGGTACCACCCACTGGTGGGCGCTGAAGAGACTTAAGGAGCTTTTTTGGTCCAAGGCAAATTTAGGAGGCATTGAGGACCAACTGCTGCCCCATGGGCAATACTCGCAAGAATGCGCTGAAAACTTTGATTAATACTAAAAATCATTGAACGTATATTTCAACAAATAGTTCTAAATGTCTCTTAAGCAAGATCAGTCCATATTGAAAGTAGGTATTTGTACATTGTAGCATTGTAGCATTGTTCCTTACATTATTGATTTCAAGAATGGGAGTTGCTGTGTTTTTTTCCTGAAAAGGGGGCGATGAGTAATTTTTTTAAAAAAGGGGGTGGTAGGCCAAAAAAAGATTGGGAACCACTGTCCTAGAAGATCAACTGATGTGAAAGAAGAAAATAATGTATGGCAGTTTCTGGCATAAATTGTGCCACATAATTAAATTTACATGTTATTTTATGTAATTTCTCTGATATTTTGAGTTTTTTTAATTTTAAAGTGTTTTCTTGTGCATGTGCAATTATTTGTATTTTCTGTTTTTGTAAAAAGTAAAACATTTAATTAGAATTTGATATTTTGTTTTTATAAGATAAAGTGTGAGCCTTTTCTTAAAATTTTCATAACTCACTACTGATTATGACCTTCATCAGCTGTATAAAACTAATGGGCTGAAAATGTTATTGTATCATTTAGTGTTTCCAAATTCCCAACATTTTGGAACTTTTGGTAATTGAGAATGGGAAATCATATATCCCGAGAATTCCCGAAATAATATTTTTTTATTCAATTTTGGTCAATCATCTATAATAATGGCTATAACAGTAAATACTGTATTAATAAACAGAAAAGCCATAGGGAAGATGGGGTTTGTGGCCCCGGCACAGTCTTTCAGAGGATTTGAGACATTCCTATATGTAAAAGGTGGACGCAAAAAATGAGTGAATAAAATTTCCTATATGGAGATTGACCGGAATTTCATGACTGATTTATCTCTTGCCTTGAGCACTAAACAGGAGTCACTATGGTATCATTTTGAATAGGTTTCTGTTACATTTCAGGTTTTCTCAAAATATAAACAATGTAATTATGCAAATTTTATCTAATCAAACTTATAGTATGCAGCGAGTTTTTATGTATATCAATCACACAATGTATTAACATACATCACAATCGCTAGCCACAAAGAAACTGATCGAATGTGATTGGTAGTATTGTCCATCACTTTGTGGAATGGATTTATCATGGAGAACAGAAACAGTTTGTGTTTACATAGAGAAATATTTATTTTCACAACTCAGGATTTGACTACAATGTCATATTAAAGTAAGCTACTTTAGATTTCCTCAGTTAGTTCACCTGAAGATGAATCGGTAATCAAATCCTGGGTTGTGAAAATAAATATTTTTCTGTGTAAATACAAACTGTTTTCTATTCTCCATGATCAAATGTGCTTGATTTACAAGAGCTAAAATTAGCTGGTCATGTGTTATCTGATTCTGGTGTTGCTCATGCATTTTTAAGTGGTGTATAATATTGTAACACAATGTAACTTTAGATAGCGATAAATAGGAAAAATGTCTAAAAGATACATTGTGAGTAGTAAGTTTATTTATCATTGTGGGTATTACAGTGTTCTAGGAGCCGATTTTCCTGATTTCCTGACGAACTTTCCTCAGGATTTGGGAACGGGAAAACAAAAAATTCCCGAGAACAGGCAGGAATTCCTTCCTGCTCAAAAGTAATAGAATCATTATAGTGACCACAAGTTCTTTTGTTTAAGAGGACAATCCTTTATTTCACTGCTTTATCCTTTAGATTTATTATTTTTCTAAAATGGCTATTTTGTCCTTTATTTTGTGAATTGAAATAGTAAATTGAATACCAGCATGCAATAAATGGTCCATAGAAATATGACACTGTCTTTTTCTGTGACATTGTTATATTTCTGTGATATGTTACTTGTGAAAATACAGGTATCCCTCCTATAATATGGTAGATAAGTTCTTAAAGTAGTAAATAACACCAAGCACTTGAAGCAGGACAAACACAAGTTTATTATTAAATATATATAAACTACATATATATCTAATAATAAACTTGTGTTTGTCCTGCTTCAAGTGCTTGGTGTTATTTACTACGTTAATAGAAGCAGCGGAACTAGGTTGTTTAAAATTAGGTTCTTAAAAACATCGTGTTGTATGAAACTGTGTTATATGAGTTCTGGAGTCAATACAAAAAGGAAAGTTACATCCCAAAACCAATTAAAAACAAATAATTAATTCCATATAAGAAATTTAATTTCTATTAAGAATATTACCATATTACAGTAGTACCTCGGTTCACAAACACAATCCGTTCCTTGACCCTGTTCGTGATCCAAAAAGTTTGTAATCCAATAATTTTTCCCAATTGCAATTAATGTAAATCCCCTAATACGTTTTTGTTCAATTTTTCCCATTGCAATTAATGTAAATCCAAATAATACGTTTTTTCCATCCGAGTCAATTTTTCCCATTGCAATTAATGTAAATCCAAATAATACGTTTTTTCCCTAGAAAAAATTTTTAACATGTTATGGCTTTATGTGTGGAAATTATCCTAGAAAAAAATTTTAACATGTTATGGCTTTATGTGTGGAAATAATTCAAAAAGGAAATAAATATAACAGTAATATTAGAAGAAAGCATGTTTAATGAAAGGAAATAAATATAACAATAATATTAGAAGAAAGCATGTTTAACATCTCCTAGGAAAATTTTAACATGTTATGGCTTTATGTGTGGAAATAATACAGAGACGTTTTTTTATCCTAGAAAAAAAATTTAACATGTTATGGCTTTATGTGTAAATAAATATAACAGTAATATTAGAAGAAAGCATGTTTAACACCACCACCAAATAAATATAACAGTAATATTAGAAGAAAGCATGTTTAACACCACTTTTTAACAGTAATATTAGAAGAAAGCATGTTTAACACCACCTTCACTAATCTTTACTCTTTTTTGGGAGCCATAATAAGGGATAAATTTAATTAAGTAAAGAAAAGATTTTTTGGGAGCCATAATAACGGATAAATTTAATTAAATAAAGAAAAAACAAATATAACAGTAATATTAGAAGAAAGCATGTTTAACTTTTTTGGGAGTGGCATGTTTAACACCACCTTCACTAACACTTTTAACTTTTTTGGGAGCCGTGTTTAACACCACCTTCACTAACACTTTTAACTTTTTTGGGAGCCTTAAGGGGAATAAATTTAATTAAATAAAGAAAAAAACTAAAATATTAACACTTGTTGGAACTTTACTGTACCTTCACTAATACTTTTAACTTTTTTGGGAGCCATAATAAGGGGATAAATCAGAAAAAAACTAAAATATCAACACTTGTTGGAACTCTACTGTACCCATAACTAATACTTTGAATTTTTTTGGGAGCCATAATAACGGATAAATTTAATTAAATAAAGAAAAAACAATAAGGGATAAATTTAATTAAATAAAGAAAAAAAACTAAAATATCAACACTGCCATAATAAGGGATAAATTTAATTAAATAAAGAAAAAAACTAAAAAAATATAACAGTAATATTAGAAGAAAGCATGTTTAACTTTTTTGGGAGTGGCATGTTTAACACCACCTTCACTAACACTTTTAACTTTTTTGGGAGCCGTGTTTAACACCACCTTCACTAACACTTTTAACTTTTTTGGGAGCCTTAAGGGGAATAAATTTAATTAAATAAAGAAAAAAACTAAAATATTAACACTTGTTGGAACTTTACTGTACTAAATTTAATTAAGAGAAAAAAACTAAAATATCAACACTTGTTGGGACTCTACTGTACCCATAAGAGCTGGGCGAACCGGAATTGCTGCTGGGGGCGAGGCTGTGCTCAGGGTTTTGTGCGCTGCGAGTTACCTGTGCTCCATGCATTTCGTGCGTGTGTGTTCGTGAACCAAAGCATCGTCGAAGCGAAGCAAAATTTGTTCACAAATGGTGTTCGTAGACCGATTTGTTCGTGAACTGAGACATTCGTGATCCGAGGTATCACTGTACTTCAAATTTAAGCTGCACTTTTTATTCCAGTTTTTGATGTTGTAAAATTTGGGTGCAGCTTAAATTCAAAGCGAATATTTTAACATCTCCCACTCCCTAATGTTTAGGTTTTTGCTTTACGCTCTGGGCATGTGCATAGTATTTCGACTATTGATAACAGTTTATTTGGTGGTCTCTCATTTGTATTTTTCTGATTTAATCCAGTTGTTGTTTGATAGTAGCTTGTATAAAAACAAATTAACACTGTATAAAACTGAGATTAATAGGACCCGAAACAAATCTTGGAGAGACTTCTGTTCTAGCCCTAACAAAGGCAACCCCTGGTCAGAACCTTATTACCTTGTTTGCAAAAACAGACCCACCACTAACTTGCCTTACACTATATAAAAAGTCGATGTAACTACAACTGCTGACTTAAAAGAGACAATTCATCACTTCCTGGACTCTCACTTCCCTGATGACGATTACTCTCAAGATAACCCAGACCACACTGATACTCGCAATTTCGTACATACTCCTCCCGACTCGGTAACGACCCAATTTTTACCTTCACTGAGGTAAAGAGAGCTGTCTTCTCTCTAAAGAATAAAAAGGCTCCAGGTGTCGAAGGCATCACTTTTGAGATGGTTAAGGCTGCCTACTCTTCTGTTCCAATAGCTTTTGTCACCACCCTCAACCTCTGTTTACGCACTGGCATCTTTCCAGAAATCTGGAAGATTGCCTCCTTAAAATTTATTCCTAAAAATAATCTTCCAGAGAAGGCTACTGATTTTTGACCCATTAGCCTCTTACCAGTCCTGGGGAAGGTACTGGACCACCTAATTATTAACCAGATCAACAACTTTCTTTATAAAAACCATCTCCTGAATTCCAAACAGTTTGGCTTCAACCCTGGTACTTCAACTGTCCATGCCCTCTACAGTGCACTCAAGTTTGTCCACAAAGCATGGGACCAAAATAATCATGTTCTCATGACCTCAGTCGACCTGTAAGGAGCTTTTGACAACATGTGGTGGCAGTTCTCAAAAATCTAAAGATCTTCAATTGTCCTAGGAACCTTTATATTATTATGCAATCTTATCTGCACAACAGATATGCTGGAGTCTTCCTTCCCAACTTAAAGGTCAACAAGCGAGTTACTAAAGGTTGCCCCCAGGGCTCTAGATCAGGACCAGGACTGTGGAATATTCTATTTAATAATATCTTCAGTATTACACAGGAATTCCCACTTCTGGACATTAACTTACAGGGCTATGCAGATGACACTTTGCTTCAAGTCTCAGCCAGAAATAGAGACCTGGTCTGTGACAACACCAACCTAGTCCTTAAAAAAAATCTCAGACTGGCTCACAAAACATAAACTCACCATTAACTATGATAAAACCAAATGCATCCTGCTTTCGAAAGAAAGGATTCTTAAAAAGAGAATTCCAGTTAAAATCGACAATAAAGCCATTCAGAACACAGACCATCTCAAGTACCTTGGAGTTATCATCAGTCGAAATCTGTCCTGTACTGAGCATATACACTTTGTTTACCGGAAGGCTATCCGTACTGTAAACGCGCTCTGTTCTATCTCCAGAAACACGTGGGGACTCAACTATCATAACCTTAAGATAATCTACAACTGTGCAGTAGAGCCAATAGTGCTTTACGCGGCTCCTATCTGGACAAACAAAGCGGACACTTTTAACATTAAGCAAAAACTCCTAAGACTCCATCAACTCGTTCTCAGGATTTGCCGCGCTTATAGAACAGTGCCCTCCGATGCACTCTGTGTGATAGCCGGAGTTCCTCCACTTCATATAAAAGTGCAAGAAATAAATACATTATGGATCCTCAAAAATACTAAGATTTTAACACAGGACCCAATGAGCACTTCTCCTCCTCCATTACATCAACTTGTTTACAAATTCCTAGATGAGGACACCATCAATAACTTAAAGAACCTCAAAATGGAACCATCCATAAATAAAACTGATTTCCTCCATCCTGCTCAGCAAGTTTTACCAAAATGCAACCCTCCTAGCAGCTCGGAAAACAACACTGATGTTGCTGTTTTCACAGATGGCTCAAAACAGGATTCTAGAGTGGGAGCGGCTTTTGTCACTTACATTAAAAGACACTCAAAAATTGAAGAAAAAAACCTTTAGATTGGCTGGAACATGCTCTAATAATCAGGCTAAGACTCTCGCCATTCTTAAAGCCCTCCAGCATATCCAACAAATCAAGAATAACTTTCAGATCAAGAACAGGGTCAAGGAATGGATTGTGTTTGTGAACTGAGGTATCACTGTATTTTCATATTATTGCTACCACCAGAAACATTGCCTAAATACTATTACTAACTGAAAGAAATATACTACATTCTAATGTTTTACCAGTACAATAATTTTAATTTTTAAAAATTAAAATTATTGTACTGGTATTTAGCAGAAAAATGTATATGTATAATATATGATATATAGCATATTAATACATTATTAGTGATATTTTCATATCCTGAGGATATCTAAAATGCTATATTTATTCTTATTTTAATTACATTTAATTAAAGTACAATTTGGGTAAGTTTTAAAACAAACTTATTATAATTTGATTTATTTATTGAGAAATTACTTTATTAATTAAATTACAATAATACCGTATTACTTCGAATTTAAGCTACAGTAGGATTTTAAAATTGGAGCTGCCTCCAATTAAGCCGCAGTAGGATTTTAAAATTGAAAAATCGGGAAAAAAAGCCACAGTAGGATTTCAAAGTTGGAAAATTGGAAAAAAATAAAAACGAATTATTATAAGTATTGAAAAGTAAGAAACATTTTTATTTACTTAAATAGGTACTAATATACATAATTTATTGAGAATCTTCTTCAGATATGCTATCACTTTTGTTTTTTAAAAAAACACCACCAGGTATCTTCTCCCAAACATGCTCTAATCAATCTTTCATCAATTCTGTTGTCATCCATGCATTCTTTTGTGCTCAAACCTTAGGGAAATTTTCCTTGGGTACAGTATTTTTGTTTAAAATAATAAAAGGTGGAAATTTGTTTCCATCAGCAGTTATAAGCAGCATTATAGTAATTCGTGATTTTTCTTATAATTAAAGTATGTCCAGATACGACGCGATTCTACAAGCTACTATCAAACAGCAACTGGATTAAATCAGAAAAGTATAAACGAGGACCACTGAATAAATTGTTATCAATGATCATAATACTATGTGCAACTGTAAAGCGTAAAGCAAACGCCCGAAGGTTGGGGAGTGGGAGATGGAAGAAATAAGATGTTAAAATATTCGCTTTGAATTTAAGCTGCTCCCAAACTTTACATCTTAAAAATCTGAATAAAAAGTGTGGCTTAAATTCAAAGTAATATGGTATAAACAGAGTTCTTTATATGTTTTTTTATACTAAAGCAAATTTTTCCTTTAGTGTTATACTACACTTGTTAATAATGTTCCATATCATCGCTTTCACTCTGATCTTCTGATTCGTTTACTTAAACACCTTTATCCTCTTCTTCATCATAAAGGTAAATAAAATTTATTAGTGTATATTATCTTTTTCAAAGTTAATTTTCCAATTTTTAATATTTCAAATAGATTCACAAGTACAGATAGCATGTTTATCGGTTCTGGGATCAATTGTGTGCATACAGCCAATACCAAAAGATATTTCTTCCATTCTGATTAGCCCAGATGCTAATTTTGAAAGTGGAAAAGACATTTCCAAATCTAAAGAAGTTTCAGAAAAGCCTGACGAATCATTTAATACCAATTGTGATAAAATGCCCTGGTTGGTCCAACATTGCCGAGAAAATATTTTTAGGAAAGACAATGTACCACTTCCTGTACAACTGGAATCCCTTCAAGTTTTGGGAATTTTTATGAAAGTGTATTTTGTTGTTATGAGGTAGAATGTTAGATATGTTTCTCTTATCTTAGAATATATGTTTATTTTAGATTATTTCCATTTTTTAATTATAGATATCATTTGTTGGATATAGAAGAAATAATTACTTCATGTTTACAGAATACAAATTCATTTCTACAACTCCATGGTGCTAAGGTATGAAAAAAATTTCATATAGCAGTTAAAATATGCAAAGTATCTACTTTTAAATGATCTCAATAAGTTTTCTCAAAGATTTCCACTGCTTATTCTAACATAACTAATTATAATTAGCCAATTAACAGGAAATAATAATCATCTTAAAGAAAATTACTTTAATGAATACAAAGTAGTGCTTTCGGAATTCTTAGATTCCCTCTTCAGCTATATACAATCTATATACCTATTACTTATAATTGTATATAGCTGAAGAGGGAATCTAAGAATTTCGAAAGCGCTACTTTGTATTCAATTAAGTAATTTTCTTTGAGATGATTATGATCCCAATAGGTTTCAATTGAACCTAACCAACCCCTCCTAAGATATATAAATCAAATATTACAAACTAAATGACATCTAGTATGATAAATTAAATTAAACTTCAGTTTTAATAATTATTTTTTAAATCAAATCTATGTTAAATTAATAATTGATAGATGGCGCCACTCTTTGATTTAATAATTAATAAATATTCTAATTATGAGATGGTGAAAAAATTAGTTTAAATTATTTCTAATCATCGAATTTCTGTTAAGCTTATAAAGGGATAAATTTGCCAAGTAATTAGGTTCATTTGTAATAATTAATTTTTAATTTTAACCAATTTCCTTAAATTAAAAATTTGCCATCACATGAAGATAAATCAGCAACTTTGGGATAACACCCCAGCATCTTAACCAATTAGACTATTGTGGCATTGAGAAGATTTCTGTTTCAAAAAGCTTATGTAATGATTAATTTAGAAACTTATTGGATTAGACTGACTAATTTACTGTATTACTTCGAATTTAAGCCACAGTAGGATTTTCAAATTGGAAATTTGGAACAAATAAAAATTTTATAATAGCTATTGAAAAATAAGAAACATTTTTATTTACTTAAACAGACCAAAAAACAGCATAACTCATAAAATGAACTTTTATTGAGGAATGTTTTTGGTGTTAGCACACCATCATCAGCTCTTACATTTAACTGTCTTTTCATAGACAACATTCGAATATCGAACTTTTTACAACCGAATTCGAACATTTTCACGTGTTACAGTAACTGTAACAGGTGAGAATGTTCGAATTCAGTAGATATGGTGTGCTAACACCATCATCAACCGAACACCAAAAACATTCCTCAATAAAAGTTCATTTTATGAGTTATGTTGTTTTTTGGTCTGCTCAATGGTGCTGTAGTTTCCGAAAGATTAGAGATTTAACCGGTCAGAACAGTATAAACCTAAAGTATTTTACTTAAACAGATACTAATATACATAATAAGCTATCTAATTTAATGAGAATCTTCTTCAAATACACAACCACTTTTGTTTTTTAAAAATAGCACCAGATATCTTCTCCCAAACATGTTTTAATCAATCTTTCATCAATTCTGTTGTCATCCATGCATTCTTTTATGTTCGAATTAAAATACCCTTTGAAAAATTTTCCTTGGGTACAATTTTTTTGTTTAAAATAAAAAGTGGCAATTGGTTTCCATCAACAGTTATAAACAGCATTATAGTAATTCGTGATTTTTCTTAAAAATATCGTATATACACAACAAAAACTTTTTGTTGCCAGTCTTTGTACAAACATCATAAAAAAACCATTTTTTAAATGAATATCATATATAATAAAGGAATAATCGTGTGGAGTTTATGTTTCTGTGCATGTGCCGACTCCCATCCAGAAGTGCCGCCGTTACTATTTTCTCTTGCTTTGAATCTTTAATCATGTCTTTTAGAAAACTAAATCCCAATCTCATTATAAATTTTGCTTTAAATTATCATAGTTTATATTTATGTTTGTATACTTTTTTTGTTATCTGACTTCAATTTCTGTTTTCTTTCGATCAAAACCAGTTGACTGTTCCCCGGCTCGAGAGTTCAGTTTACATTCTATGCGTCAAGGCTACATAAATGTTGCATTTAAATAATATTTATTTCAGAATTTAAATAATATTTTATTCATTTCAAAAATTATAATTTTTTTATTTTAAGATAAATATTGTAATTATTATCTAAGTAATTGAATCAATAAATCGACAGTTTGTTAGTTGCCAATTTCATATAAAGAAAATTTCAAAGTTTGGTCTGGAGGAAAAAACAAGCAAAAGCATTATATACAAGGCTATTCTAAATAAATGAAAAATCTCAAATTTGACAAATAAGAAACAAATGTTTCGTTTTTGGTGTATTTGGGCACATAGTGACAGGGGCTAACTAGTTATATTTATTTTAATAACTAATAGGAAATACATGAAAAACTTTTTAAAAACAAAAACAATTCTAAAAAAAATTTTAAAACTGCACATTCTAAAGGATATATTCTGTTCTAAAACATTCATTAAAAATAAAATGTTTACTGACGAAGGTCTCAGAGTAAGATCGAAAAACGTTTTAAAAATAAAAAATAACACACTTAATTTAACAACGTGAAATACATCATAACTATTACTTTCCAATTTGATTAAACTGGTTAAGCATCTGTAGAATGGGATTTGGGTAGGAATGTGAGTAAGTGCCTGCAAAAATTCTGATTGGTTTAAATTTTTCTGCTAAAATATAGAATTCCGAAAACTTAATGTGTAAAAACTTTGACACAAACAAATATTCATGTTATTGGACTTTAAGATATTGTAAATTCATTGAATATTTTTTTAGCAGTATATTCTATTACATGTAAGTGATGCAATTATTTTTAAATGTTTATCCATTGAAAACAGTATGATGAATTTTATAATAATTAACATAATTAAAAAATTGATTTTTATTATTCTAATAAAAATTTAAAAAATTTTTACAGTTATTAGAGTCAACAGGGAGCAGCATATGTAATGAAAAGCAAAATATGTTTACAGAAAAGTCATCAGAATTCTCAACTGAAAAGGAAAGTTTTAATTTACAAATAGTAAGTTTAATAAATAGTAAAATACAGTAACTCCCAAATTTATGTAAATTTATGCATAAAAAAATTAGGTAGCTTATTATGTATATTAGTACCTATATAAGTAAATAAAAATGCTTCTTATATTTTAATACCTATTATAAAATCATTTTCATTTTTCCAATTTTCCAATTTTAAAATCCTACTATGGCTTAAATTCAAGGGCAACTTAAATTCGAAGTAATACGATATTAACATGAAACATAAAAAAGAAAAAATATATACATAAGATCCCCAAAAAACACTATATATAAAATAAAAAGAAAGAAAAAGTATTCAGCCTATATAACATTCATTTAATAATTATATCTTCCTTTCCACTGTTTTATTAAAATGAGAACTTTTCCCCTTTAACAATACAACTTCACTTTCTGAACTTTTTTATGCATTTAAAATTTGTGTATTTTCTGTTCTCTTTACAAAATTTGTAATCTAGCCACTACAACCTGCTAGAAAACAATCTTTCCTTAACATATACTCAAAAAAAATTTATGAATAAAATTTTTTCTTCTCTTTCACATTCCTCTATTGAAGAATAAAAACTTATTTTTTATCCAAAAACTGAATGTTTGAAACAGAAAATACTCAATAGTCATCAATTAACTCAATTTCAAATTGAAATTGAAAATAGATTACGTATCATTCTTCTCATGGCAAAATGACAAAATTTATGACTAATTTTAGCAAAGAATTTCATAATGATTGCAATTTATATGTATATTGTGTGTCCATAATGTGGATTTACAAAAATTAATGGAAATATTTTATGTTGTAGGAGAGTAAACATAATTTTCTAAATATGTTAAGTAAAAACCATGTAGAAGTACCATAGTTATATAAAGGTTTCTGCACTTTTTAAATCATGTTAGAGCGAAACTGTATTGTAGGAAACCATATTATAGGAGGGATACCTAAATCAAAAAATGGCAACGAAATGACCAGTTTTGCCAACATAGATGAATTGGAATTTTTAAATATTTTATAGACAAATACATGTTTAAAAACATTTTAAAAATCATCAAATTTTGCTTCTGTCTCTGGATCTAATGCCCCACTGAATGATTATTCTCATTAGTGAATAATACCTTATTACTTCAAATATAAGCTGCCCTCAAATTTAAGCCACAGTAGGATTTTAAAATTGGAAATTTGGAAAAAATAAAAATGATTTTATAATAGGTATTGAAAAATAAAAAACATTTTTATTTACTTAAACAGGTACTAATATACATAATAAGCTATCTAATTTATTGAGAATCTTCTTCAGATATACAATCAATTTCATTTTTTTTTTTAAATAGCACCAGGTCTCTTCTCCCAAATATATTTTAATAAATCTTTCATCAATTCTGTTGTCATCCATGCATTCTTTTATGCTCGAGTTGTAACACCCTTAGAGAAATTTTCCTTGGGTACAATTTTTTTGTTTAAAATAAAAAGTGGCAATTTATTTCCACAAATTTTCCTTGGGTGCAGTTTTTTGTTTAAAATAATAAAAGGTGGCAATTTGTTTCCATTAGCAGTTATAAACAGCATTACAGTAATTCGTGATTTTTCTTATAATTAAAATATGGCCAGATATGATGCGATCCTACAAGCTATCAAACAACAACTGGATTAAATCAGAAAAGTAGGAACGGGGATCATCGAATAAACTATTATCAACAGTCGTAATACTATGTGCATGCTTAGAATGTAAAGCAAAAACCCGAACGTTGGGGATTGGGAGAAATAAGATGTTAAAATATTTGCTTTAAATTTAAGCTACATCCAAATTTTACGTCTTAAATATTTGAATAAAAAGTGCGGCTTAAATTCGAAGTAATACAGTATGTAGATTTCACTGAGAAAACTCAATTAAAAGTTGAAGCATTGGAAACATGTATTTATTTCAAATAAAACTTTGACATGATGTGTAGAGAGTTTTATGAATTAAAACACAAACCTGATTTATTAAAAAAAATTCATTCTCATGAGAAATACTAAAATTAAATTTTTTTAAAGTATAATATAATTGTTTAAATATTGTGTTATTAATTATGTTGTGTATTTATTATTGGTACCATTTATTATATTTTATAATAAATGTTATAAGGCTTTTCAGTTTTAATGAAACAAATACATGCAACCTGCTTTTTCTTATTGTGAAACAATTTCTGATTTGTCCTTTATTTTCTCCAAAAAATATGTCACCATTGTGGTCATTGACCAATGTTTTCGATTTTTATTTTTCTTGTTTATTTGTGTTATTGACTTCTACCAAGAGAGGGCAGCATTTTTTGCCCACAAGAAGGCAGCACAAACTTCGAGAAAAGGTTTAAATATCTTCCGGGGCAGATGGAATTTACTTTTTGGCTTCATTGTCGTACTGTGTTGAAGGGTTCTCAGTGTGGAAGCTCCAGCTTAGGGATTCTCTGCTTACCCGTGGAAAATAGCTTAAGGAAGGAGGCCAGTCATGCAGGAGGAAATCGGCATCCATCCATCTTCCAGATTTGTATATAGATCGTCTGTACTTCTGGAAGTTAAGTATTTATGTATATCTAATTAATTCTGTCATTAGTTCCATACAAACGTTAGATTTATGTCGGCTATACCCAGTTTAATGACTTTGTAATAGATATGCGAGGTAGTAGTTGTAATCTTAGTTTTAATTTCTATATATGTATATATCGTGCCCAAATCTCTTGTATAATTTAATTAAATAAATTGTTGTTCATGTTATTCCTCATCTCTTTAAATCACATTGCCAACACGTGGGTGCGGGGACCATTCTTTCAGGAACACACCCGGAGTTTGATAATTTTTTTTTGTACGAACCTGTAAAGCAATTGTGAGAGGACTACAGGTAACCTCCACAATAATCCACACCATATATATCATACATACAAATAAATTTTAAAACATACAAATTTTAATACATAAAATAAATTTTTTTAAAATAATATGTAATTCTGAAGATGGTAGAAAAATTAAAACATAAGTATACAGCTAATATTTTGTAACATTTTTTAATATAAAATGTTCATTCCTTTCAGGCATATTCTTTTCTATGGTAAGGAAACTCCATGCTACAATTTTCTTCTGGATTATTGGTAATCCAACTTTCCCATAATGATCAAAATTTTGGATCAAAAGCTGGATAAAGTAGTGTTTGGGATCATCAAGAATCTTCAAGAAAATATATCATTATTTGCTGATCAGCATGATGAATTTTTTTATCCTGATTTTCAAATCTCAAAGATAAATTTTGTAATCTATATATAAAATCTATATATCTATAAGTCAAATTTTTGTATTCAATTAAAGAGAACCAAGTACTTGTTGAATAGTTATCCCAGTAATGAATACAGTAAATTTTGTTTGCTATATTTCTTTCAACACCATTGTTTTTGGATTATGATGGAGATTGATTCAAGTGCAGGATGCAGATTATCAATTCATTGTTTAAGGAAGAAAGATTATCATAATTATCATATTCATCAATAGTTTAAAAACTAGAAAGTTAAATGAAGGGTTTTTGTTGTTGACAGTGAAATCAACAATGTTGGTAGCTAATTATTTATACAATACGATTATAAAGGAAGATCAATCATTGAGTATAGCTGGTAAGAAGAGAACAAGAATTTTAAATAATAATGATGATTTTAATAAATTGATAATTCATTACCATCTGATGATGAAAAAATAATTAACATAAATGATTTCTTTCAGAATTATAATAATTTAATTAACAGCTTTTTCAGGATTGTCATATTTTGCCAAGAGTTATCACATCACTTGATATAAAAAAAATTTGAAAATATTTTTATCTACAATATATAAGGTGTGTGAAAAAGTTCTCGCTGTTTTCCGATAGATGGCTCTGCACGTAAATGGTGACGCAATCTATCACGACAGAAGCGTCATTCTCAAAGCCTAACAATCTGTCAATAAGACTGCGTCAGAAAATTAGTGATTTTTTACACTGTCATTTGCTGTTCGCGCACAAAAATGTCGAATTTTGAACCGAATAAGCGCCATTTGCAAGAAGCATTACTTTTTTGCTTTCATATAAAGAAAACTGCAGCTCAAGCACATGATATGCTTGTGGATGCTTATGATACATATGCTCCTAGTAAAACAACGTGCCATGATTGGTTTCACCGTTTTAAAGACCGTGATTTCGAAGTTGAAGACCACGAACACAGTGGTAGGCCGAAATTGTTCGAAGACGATGAGTTGGAGGCTTTGATCGACCAAGACCCAAGTTAAACCTTGTACGGACAACAATTTTACAATTGTACAGACAATAATTGTTGCATTTAAGCCGAGCGAGCAAGGAAAAACACGCCAGAATACTCCAAACGACATGATAAGGTGGCTTTCCAGCACGACAACGCACAGCAGCATTGTGACAAAGTCGGTCAAGGACAAACTGCAGGCGCTTGGTTGGGATGTTTTACCCCACCCGCCGTATAGCGCAGATATCGCTCCATCGGATTACCACCTCTTCCGATTGATGGCACATGGCCTGGCCGACCAGCACTTCTCGAATGACGCCAAAGTTCGAAAATGGGTTGACAAATGGATAGCCTCGAAAGATGACGAGTTTTTTCGCAACGACATTCAACAGTTACCTGAAAGATGGGCAAAAGTATTGGCCAGCGATGGATAATACTTTCATTGATGTATTTATTTTCATTCTTTTTTAAATAAAGACTCTTTTTTTCGAAAAAAACAGCGAGAACTTTTTCACACACCTTATAATATATAAACTCAATAAAATATAAAAATACAGTGAAACCTGTTAAAGTAACCATTCTTTGGAACAGAGCTGACTGGTCACTTTTCACAGGTGGTCACTATACAGGACAGTGACCCCCAAAAGAAAAGAACAGCTTAATTAAAATCAACAATTTGCAGTCAAGAGATAATGATGACATATAGCACATATCTTCTGATAAACAGTCTTATAGCAAGCATATACTGTATTACAATTAATACTAACCTGTGTATATGCATTTAATATAGTCAATCTTAAATTAAAATACTATATAAAGGTACATATACAGTAATATTATAATATTTATTTTTTAATATACTGGTTTAACAGACTATTTTATCATAATAAAAATTCTAATGGAAAAAATTCCTTATAATACTACTACTGGAAATCTTAGAATTTTATCTAATGGAAAAAATTCTAAGGAAAATACAGTAATTCCTCCATGAACTTAATCTTCTTGGTTATTTTAGCAGGTTAAAATTTCTTAAAACTAACTACGGTAAGTGAGTGGTCAATATACACATTAGACAGATCATTATATGGAACAAAAATAGTATTTATCCTATGGGAAACAAACCAGCTTTTGAAATTTGGTCTCTTTAGCCAAGTGGTCACTGTATCAAGATGGTCATTTTAACAGGTTTCACTATATATTAAAATATTATTTTAATATTAAGCAAAATAAACATTTGAGTAAAAATAAATCAAGTTATCAGATAATTTAAAAATTTATTTTTTACAAATTAGTTTAGTGGATTACAGCATTATTTTTTACTATATTGGATTATTTTTTACTATATTATGAACATTTAAGGTAGCCAATTTTATTTTAGTTACAACTAAACATTGTTGATTAATACGAAGAATTAAATGACATTTTTGTCTTCACAGTGGTTGGTTTAAATGCTATGACATCACATGTGATAATTTTCTAGGGGAAACTCTTAATATATTGACTTTATAATATATAAAAAGAATTATAGATGAAACAGATGAAGGATAAAAATTGTGAAAGTGGAAGCATGAATGAAGCTTTGTTATATGAAATGTGAACAGACAAATGAAAGAAATGAATAAGACTTTGTGAACAAAAGATGTGTAAGTATATGCTGTGTATGAATGAAAGGTCTCAAAAAGATATCTATTTGAATGTGTGAAAAATGAAAATTTGGAAATATAGTGTAGGTAAGATATTGTATGCAAGCAAAAATTGATCAGATATACTGATAAATGGCAAAACAAAATGTATAAGTCAGATGTGTGAATGACAGAATGATTTGGGTGAGGATTGTGACGTTGTCTTATATTTAAATTGTCGGTAAATTAATATTAATGTCTTAATTTATATAATTTACTATTGTCGGTGATTAATATTAATGTATAAAAGAAAAGGAGAATATTTTTTTTTTGTTTTTCTTGTACATTGTTTCCCCCAGAGGTGCGATTACCTCTGGTGGGAAAATTTGTATTCGTTGTTCGAGACTTTTCGGAAGGACTCTCGAGAAAGAAGGACAGACAGTGTGAACTCCTGTGCTAGTGGTGCCTTGGAATCAAGTTCTTAGTGAAACTTTATCTGAATGCATCTATGCCTAAGGAGGAACATTATTGTAAAAACATCAAATCTGAGAACAATCATCGAATATTCTACGAAGTGAACGAATTATTTTTTTTACTTATTTAAATATAGTTAGATTTTAGATCGTATTGTCGGGATTTAATTTCTATGTAAAAAAATAGAAATATTTGTATATACTTTGTTACATTTCATAGTTATTAATTAATTTCATTAAAGTTAGTGGTATAGTATATTGTGACCTGCCTACTTATTCATCAGAATACTCAATAATCATTAAAATTCTATTCAATGGAACATAAGTACTATATTCCATAATTCTTACAGGATAAATATGGTGTTGCAACATTTGAGATCAGGATGCCCAAACCCAGCTCACCCTCAACTTGATATTCAGTCTGGGAGTCAGCAACAACAATGGTCAGGTTGTCTTAGCCCAGACCATAGACAGGTACCCTGGTTATTTGATCCATGGCCAGGGGTTCTATAACAAAATCTTTCCAAACATAATAATGATTGGTAGAATTCAGCTGAATAGTCCTTCAAACTACACTGTAGAACATGGTTAGTATGATAATACAGTTCCACAATACAAATAATAATAATACAAAAAATAAAGAATACTAACAAGTAAGATGACAAAGTGGCACATGATGATGACAGTTTGACTAAAAGATCATGATAGATGAGCACTGGATGAGGACAATAATTCTGATAAAGAGGATGGTAAATTCGGCTTGAACTGATGATCAAATGGCTTATATACATAAATTCAGACCTGAGGCCAATCCAGGACTACAAATGATTACATAATGTTATTTGACCAAGGAAAAAACTGCTTGAACTCTTATCATAATATGAATCATATATATAGCACTAACAGCAGTTGAGATAAGAAAACATAATTTTTTAATCTGTTATGATTCATTCTTTGTTTTTAATAGAAACATTTTACCAACAAGAAATAGGTGTCCCGATAGGCAACCCTATGGCCGGGGTTCTCGCCAAAATAACCCTGAGAAGCTTGGAGCCGAAAATTATTAACGAATTACAACCATCTCTGAAATTTTACACAAGATATGTAGATGATGTAATCACCCAATGGGAAAATGTTAATGATATTGATAAATTAGCAGAAGCCTTCACAATTGAAGCGTACGGTTTAAAGTTAAAGAAAAGAACAACAGAGTCTAAAAGAAATCAACTACCTTGATATAAAAATAGTAGTAGAAGAGGATAATATTGTTATGTCAGTCTACCGAAAACCAACATACCAACCCGTAATCATTCCAAGTTGGTCACTAGACACAATACACCACAAAAAAGCTGTGTTTAGATCATTTTTTAGGAGAGCGATATTATATTGCCAGAAAGAGGAAGATTTGAGGAAAGAAATCAATTATATCATAAAAACAGGACAAGAACACGGTTATAAGAAAGGATTCATCTGGAGTACATATGAAACTGTAAAACAATCATTGTACAAAGAAAACCGAACAGACGTAATCACAACCGCACTACATGAAACTCAACTAGAGAAAGAAGTATTTATCCCTATACCACATAATATTGGAACGTATAGCTGTGTTAAAAAACTTGCGAAGAAACAAGGTAAGAAGCTAGTAAACAAAAGGCCACTAACGCTATACAATAAACTACGAAATGATAAACAGCCATTAGAGAGAACCGAAAAATCAGGTGTGTACGAAATCCCGGTAACCAACATAGAAGATGGGCAGAGTTCGAAATATATAGGGGTAACGACAAGGGTATTAGAACAACGTTTAAAAGAACACAAGAATGACATACAAAAAGGTAAATTAACCACCACGCTAGCAATAGAAGCCTTTGACAAAGATCTAGACATTAAATGGGACAAAGCTAAAGTGGTAAGACAAGCAAATAACGGTAAGTATAAGTTTCTAACGGAATCTCTGGAAATACTACGAAGACAAGATAAAGAACCTTTAATAAATGAAAGAGCTGTAGGAATATCGAAAGCCTGGGAATATATCGTAAAGAAATAATTCTTCGGCAACATCTAGTGCAAGTTAATTAACATCTCAACATTTAACGTTTTATGTTAATTATGTATTTTGTTGTCATCTATGTTTATTCTATTTATACTCTAGTGTAATATTTTTAAAATTGCCTCTACCGATCATTCTATTGTTTGAACAACTAGCGTTCTATAAACGAACTTATCAGTTCTAGAATTGTGTTCCAGTTTTTGTACGTTTTATATAACCTGATGATGGTTTAAAAGGCTGAAAATGTTTGTTATGTTATGTTAAATGATTAAAAAATTATGTTTTCTTATCTCAACTGCTGTTAGTGCTATATATATGATTCATATTATGATTACATAATATAACAATGAAAAATGATGAATTTACATATTTTATGATGAACTGTAGTGGCAGCCAGATGGTGCACCACTTCTGTATCTATTTGCCATCTTGTTTTCTGCTATTTTCCAGAAAACAATGTCAAGATGAGTTGTAACTCCAGATAATCTTATTAGTGGTGACAAAAAACAATTTCATTCCTTTTTAACTGCTTTCAACTTATTACTTAATTAGATAAAGAACAGCACTCTATGCAGTTATAAGTTTAAACATTTAATGATGTTAAATAAATATGTTTAAACTTATAACTGCATAGAATGCTGTTCTTTATCCAATTAAACAAAGAACAATGACAAACGATATAAGTTGAGATTACTAAATAAATTATTATCCTTTAAACTGTTGTGTGTTGTTTACTAAATTTATGGCATTGGTTACGGCTGAATCCTCACAGTGTACATACCAGTAGATATTTTTGGTTACTATGATGGTACAAATGAAGATGATGTATGTTAATGATAATAGAGAAGTGATTGTGATAGATGATTTAAATGGTAGGATTTTGTGGAGAGATGATATGGAAGGATTGATTGATAAATATAGTAATCTTAGAACAGTGGCAGAACTTAAAATTTTTGGCCCTCGACAAAATATTATTTGGGCCCCTACCACAAAAAAAAAATAAAAATTAAATTTTTATCTAGATATTTTTATTAGTAATAACAAAAAAAAGAATAAAATTGCATCATTTAAAACACAATTGAAAATTATCAAGAGAAAATATATTTAAAATTTTAAATTTGCAAAATTTCTATTTACAACTTTTATTTCCATACTTTGGCTACTGCTTCTACTGCTGCACTGCTCTGATTCAATGAATGTTTCACTCTTTTCATGATGCATTTTATTTTTATTGTATTATGTTGTTAATTTTAAAAAATGGTAAAGAAAGTACAAACAAAGAGGGTTTGGGTCCCTATAATTCTGGGCCACTCCACGTTGCGGGGTCTGGTGCATTGTAGTTCCACCACTGTCTTAAAGTGAAGTCTGTACTGAAAGAGGACTGTTTGCTTTAATTTTTTTATTTAAATACAAGATCATTCATTGAGATGTATTGATGAATTGCTTTGCTTGGAATGAAAGAGATCAAAACATTAATATTAAGAGTAGATGCCAAAAATTATTAAGTTAAATATTACATCCATTATTGCGGAGTGGTTTCTAGAAAGTTGTCATTTGTTACCAGTATCTCATTGCCCTTTTTTTGAATATAGAGTGCTTCAGCAGTTTTTGCTTCTCTAAATAATGTTAGTAATAAATGACAACCTTCCAGAAACCACCCCACCATCAAGAATGTAGTATTTAAAAAATAAAAAATAACTATAGTACCCGGTATATCATAAATGCAATTGATTATAAAATATTGATATAAAAACAAGTAATAATATAAAAATAACATAAAAGTACTTTCTTGTAACAAATTACTAGATATGACATAGCTTATTATGTTTTTATTTTTATTTGCCTTTGTTTTATTATGTTTTTATTTTTATTTATTTTTTTTTTATAAAAAGATATTTAATATGTATAATTCATAAAAAAAAGCAAATTTAAATCTAAATATTGCAAATTATAGAATTGTTTAAAATCTGTGTTTGTTTTACATTGTAAATTTATGTAGAATGGAACTGAAAACAACTTCTTAAAGCTGAAAGTCATTTCGTGAATGTAATAATTTTTGTGAATAAATTAACAAAGTTATTTTTTACAATTGAAGTGCTTGAATTTGTTAAATGCTAAACAAATGATAGATTGAACTATATTTACTATAGTAACAAATGATTCAAGCTTGAGATTAATAAATGTTAATTTACTGAGCAGTTGAAAATTATTCTGTAATAAATAGGTATTGAAATAAAGAAAGATTGTGAAATATTGCTCATTCCTTCATTTTATACATTTTGAGTATTTTCCTTTGAAATTTAAAAATCAGAGTAAAAAATTTATCTTGCTGATAATCACACAACAGTGCATTATGGTTTCTAGAGCTTGATTTTTTGGCCAAAATTCATAAATATATTTTAAAGTAAAAATTTGCTGGTATAAATGTTTAGTATGATAACAAATAAAGAAATAAGACTATTTTTTGTGCTTTTGATGATAAAATTTTAATAACGAGCATTTTGTTTGCATTATTTATTTATTTTATTATATTTTTATTTATTATGGTATAATACTGGTAAATAGTTTCATTTTCTAATTTGATAGAGTGTAAATGATTAAAATATAAATCTTTTTAAAGTAAATTTTCATTGCAAGAAAATTACAAAAAATAGAAAAAGATAATGAAAATCATTCCAAGTTTCAGTAATAAGCACGTTATGCATTATTTTAAAAAATTCTGTGTACAAGTGAAATGAGATGGGATAATTACAATTCACTTTCTAATTCTGTATTACTGTATTACTTCGAATTTAAGCCTCACTTTTTATTCAAATTTTTAAGATGTAAAATTTGAGTGCAGCTTAAATTCAAAGCAAATATTTTAACATCTTATTTCTCCCAATCTCCCACTCCCCAACGTTCGGGTTTTTGCTTTATGCTCTATGCATGTGCATAGTATTACGACTGTTGATAACAGTTTATTTGGTGGTTTCTGGTTCGTACTTTTCTGATTTAATCCAATTGCTGTTTGATAGTAGCTGTGTAGAATCACGTCTTGTCTGGCCATATTTTAATTATAAGAAAAATCACAAATTACTATGATGCTGTTTATAACCGAATTTAATTATAAGAAAAATCACTAATTACTATAATGCTGTTTATAACCTGATGGAAACAAATTGCCACTTTTTATTATTTTAAACAAAAAAACTGTCCCAAGGAAAATTTTTCTAAGAGTTATAATTCGAGCACAAAAGAATGCATGGATGACAAGAGAATTGATGAAAGATTGATTAGAACATGCTTGGAGAAGTCACCTGGTGCTATTTTGAAAAAAAAAACGAAAGTGATAGTATATCTGAAAAAGATTCTCAATAAATTAGATAGCTTATTATGTATATTAGTACCTATTTAAGTAAATAAAACTGTTTCTTATTTTTCAATACCTATTATAAAATCATTTTTATTTTTTCCAACTTTAAAATCTTACTGTGGCTTAAATTCAAAGTAATACGGTATCTATATAATTAAACGGTATTAATTCTTCTAGAGTAACTCTTCTTCATCTTCATTTTCTTGGGTTGCAGTTCTGGTTGCATCAATAATCCAATCACTTCAGAAGGAAATTTTAATTTGTGCTGACGACTTATTCATTTCTGTAAATTTATGCTGGATATTATTGGATTTGAAGTATCCATGGCTCTATTAAAAATGTCTTTAAGGCTATTTTGACTACTGATTTTCCTAGCATGGAATTGCTGATCATGTTTGTAAAATTTGTTTCTTGCTTTAGATCCTTCTTCTCCAAAATAAATAGGTAATATAGTGTTTTCAATTATTTGTTTACCATGTACTAAAACTTTGTGCAGGTTGCAGGCGTTGGATACCAGGGATATTTCAACATATACAGCTTAGCAGTTTCACGATAATATCCTTCAAATTTATTTGCATTTATTTGGTACTGATAGGAAAGACAAATTAAAATTATTCTAAATTTATCACTTAAGTTTTCATCGACATCTGTTATTTGAGAAAATTGTCTAGAATCATTAAAAGCTCGACAAGCCATATTACCATCGTTTGTACTTCCAAATCCATTACATTTTGGTTTGTCTACATGAACATGTTATTGTGTTAAAAATTGTTCTTGTACGAGTTTCTTTCTTTTATCAAAAATATTTTTATTTTCAGCAACTCTTGTTTGCCATTTACATAAATCTAATCTGTAGGATATATGGAGTATGCATTCAAAGAAGTGAATCCATGCATGCAATGGGCTAATTCCATATTGTAATGTATTAAGTTTGGTATCATATATTTTGGATGTTTTAAAATCTTTAATTTGTATAAAATTTCATGGAATAGCACTGCATATCGGGCAAGTCTGATTTGATTTTGTACCAGTCAGAGTATTCAGCACCTTACCATCAATTAAAATCATGAAGAGATTGTATTTTACACATATTATCTTTTCTTCTGATAGAAATATTTTTAATTCTTCAAGTTGTTCAGTTTGGTGATCAATACTTTGCTTCTCCATCAATATATGTTCTTCTGACTCTTTCACATACTCTAGATTAAGAGGTCTACAGAACTGCATAGATTGAGGAGTTCTATTGTTCCACAAAGTAATATCATTTTTTGTCTTTAAATGAAGAGGTATACATGTTGTTGCAAATAGAGCCACATCAGAATGTATACTGGGAGTCTTAAATTTTTGATTATACTGTAAAATGGCTGGTACTTCCATCAAATCTGTACATAAAGATTAATTCAGCATTAATTTCATTAATTTGTAATAATTCCATGAATTGCAAAATTGCATCTCTTTGTAATAGTACTATTCGATTGGTAGTGTGTTCCAAAAGGTTACTTAAAGGAAATTGTGTCATAATATTTGTAACAACAATATTTGATGGTCTGCATTTAGAACAACTACATTTCCAAACTTCTTTATAGTCAGGATAAATATAACAGTTTTTTGAAATAGCTCCATATCGTATATCCAGGTACTGCTTCTTGCTTAAATTACTATTTAAAATAAGCTCCAATGCTTCTTTGGCTGAATATTTTGAAGAAGCTTTTTTTGCAGGAAAAAGCATTTTCTTAATTTTAGTTGGTTGAGACGGACTTTTGACAACTTCTTTCAAAATCGTCACTAAATTATGGTGGCCTTGTTTATGTCCCACCATAATAGCAGCATGTATCATTAAAGATGAATCACATCTGTTTTCTTGTAACAATTGTGAAGCATCTCTCCTTTTTGATCGGCAGGATTTTTCAGAAAATGGAAGACTCAGCGAACCAGATGTTGATGGCATAGGTTCGTCTATTTCAACAAAGAAATCTGTTTCCGGCCAAGAAGAATATTTACACTTAAAATAATTTTTGCGGCGAGAAATTTGTTTCCACCTATTGTCAAAACTCTGACACAAACGACAAATTTTTTGTTTTATATACTGCTCATTTGGAAAATCAATAATTTCTCCCATATTTTGATGTTATTTGATCAAGGAAAAAACTGCTTGAACTCTTATCATAATATGAATCATATATATAGCACTAACAGCAGTTGAGATAAGAAAACATAATTTTTTAATCAATGATTAAAAAATTATGTTTTCTTATCTCAACTGCTGTTAGTGCTATATATATGATCCATATTTTGATGTATATGATTAAAAATCATGAAGAATTTTTCATTCGTGTTACTTCCTTGTAGCCTTATTTTGAATAAGTCTTCATTTTTGAAACAGTGCATATCTAGGAAAAGCATATTTTTTTAGAGTAGTTGCAGCTAAATTATGTTTCAAAATGAACAATAAAGAACTGGGAATATGCTCATGCAAAAATTATTCCTGTCAAAGATCATCATTTTTTCATAATTCACTTTGAATTTTGGAATTTAGAATTTTTCAAAACTATATTGTATGCATAATATGCTATTAATTTTTAAACATTTCTATTAAGTTTATGAGCTTAATTTTATATATAATAAAAATACATACCTATTCATTAATAAAACACTTTATTACAAACAAAAATTTTCAAAATCATAAAAATTTTCAAAATCATAAAAACAGTGAACATCAAAGTTCATAATTACTCAGCAACTTTTTTGATAGAAATTGAAGTTCACTATCATAAATGTAAGAAAAGATGCCATCTGGTAGTGAAAGAGATCATTAAGAATAAAAATATTTGTACTTCTGTTATTTAGAATGTTTACTTTCCATAAAATTAAATAAAAATACTATTCTTAAAACTCGAAAAATTGAATTTTAGTCAAATAATCAGTTTCTAGAAACCACTGTGCAGTTGTACAATCTGTTGAGAGATTGCCTCTTGATATTCTAAATATCCTGAAACTTTTTTTATCTGACTTTAATTTCTGATGATTATGATAAAGTTGGATTATTAATAACCAAAAAGATCACTGAGTCCATGATTTCCTTCCCACAAAAGGGAATGGGGTCAAAATTATTAATCTATAATCTTCTATAGACATTTATTAAAAGTTAAATTGAAAGTATTATAACTGTTTCTCAGACATTTGCCATCTAATTCAATAATTAAGTAATAAAGTTCTGCAGCACTTTAATAAAACATTTTTTTAATTATTAAAAATTTTTCATTAAAATGTTGTTATCCAAGGAATCTACAAGCGGCAGGAAAACTACACAGTTTATTATTAGTTATTTAGTACATAAATATCTAATAATAAATTGTGTATTTTTCCAGCTTAAAGTACTTGTAGATTCCTTATATTTTTTAGAGGCAGCAGAACTTGATAGTTTATGATTATGTGTTATTATCCATTATAAAATCAATATAATTGTATGATTAAAAATATATTGTTTGTGAAACTTTTTAATTTTCTTTGAATAGAATTAAGAACAGGAGCTATGACAGTTGGGAAAATTTATGGTGGTTTGCTAATTTTAGAAAATTGGAAATCTACCAAATTTGGCATTTTACCAGGAGCAAATAGTTTGGCGGTATGTATGGAATTAAAAATCCAAACTGAAATAAGAGTTTTAAATATATCAAAATTATTATTATTATTATTTTGATTATGATTTTGTTATAGTTTATTGGAATCTTCAATTTCTGTTATTAATTTCATATATAATATTTTTCAATGAATAATATTTATAAAAATTAAATTAGAATGTAATGTTTAAAATTTTTTCTTATTTTGATGTATTTTATAACAGAAATATATAATTTAAATTTGAAGAAATAACAAATAATTATTTTATTAAAATTTAAATTTAAAGTAAAAAATAGAGAAAATTTTTAAAAAGTTAATAATTTCAATAGCAAGATTATTACTGATTAATCTTTTGTGAAATTCATAATTTTTAACATTGTATTATATTATAATCTGTAGAATATTAGAAAAAATGATGAAGGTGTTGTAGTTTAGAATTAGAATTTTAAAACTTTCATTTATAAAATAGTACTAAAATTCAAAACACTTTAAATTTATTCTTTACTTAATTCTTTCTTTTTTATTAGTAATATTTGAATATCTAAATGAAATATATCATTAAAACTTTCTTTGAAAAATTAATTTTCCATAAGAATAAAAAACTTTTGTTATATCTGAAATATTTTGGATATTAAATTTTATGATGATCTCAGTGCACTAATTTAGTATCTTTATAGTTTGTTAACAATAAATTATATTATAAAAGGAAAATTTTAATTTATTTACGAAGTATTATTTTATAAGTAGAAAGTAATATATTATTAGATTAAATAAAAGTTTTGAAATTAAATAGAGATTAGATCATAGTAAATATTGTTTTATTGATTTAGTACAATGAATCATAATCATGATATATTAGACCAAAGCATTATTTGACTGTTTTCAGGAAAATTCCTTTTCCCTTCCTATATCAGCTAATCAATGGTAGTATGTTGAAAATATATTAGTTATTTATTGTGATGTCTATTTCTAGTGTTTTTCAACTGGTCTCTGAATGACCAGAGCATGAGACAGACAGACATACCATGAAAGGCATGAAAATTTTGCATTCAGCATGTTTAACTCTCTGTTGTCAAATTGAAAACCAGTCATGCAGAAATATTCTCCACTTTAATAGTAGGTGCTGATTAAATTTAAAATCAGCTTTCCATTGTCAAATCAGACATCTATTATTATTGATATTAGTCAATATTTAATACTGTAGTTATTAGTACTGTTTTAAGATTTCCAGAGAAAAATTAGTGGCATGGTTATAAAAATTCTATTCAGAGCATGCTAATGGCATGGTTATAGATTAGAAAATAGTATCTTCAAAAGTCAAAAGTGAATATTTATAAATTTTTAATTAGCTTTAAAAGAAATCATGTTTTCCAAATTTTGCAATTATGTTTGATAATAAATTCACATGTTACGTGCTTAGAGGCCATCATTATTACGTTGCCTCATGGGTGCTGTACGCAATTCACGTACAAGTCAAGATTTTGATGATGAAGATTATCCTAATAATGCCCATCTTAATATGATGCATTCAAGGCATGGCTCTTTTCGACATAATTTCTTTAGGTTTGTATTATATTTTTTATTGCAATTTTTATTATTATTAATTGTTATAAAATTAAAATTTAAGCAATAATAAAAACTTATAAATATTATATTTAAATTTAAAATTTTTAAACATATTGTTCAATAATAAATACAAGAGATAGTCAATAAAAAATAGGAATTTTATAATAAAGTAACAAATATGTTTTATTTTTCAAAATACTCTCAACGGCCCTGAAGGCACTTATCTCATTGCTTCACCACACTTTGCATGATGTTATGGCAAAAAACTAGTGGCTGTTGCTTTAACCTTGTGGTTCCTAACGTCAAATTGTCTATCCTGTGGGGTGCACTCCCCACAGGATGAGCAATTTGATTTTTAAGGGGAGCAATTTGAGAATGAGTTATTAATAGTGAATTTTTTGCATTTCTTATAGCTGTGCCTCATATACAGTATATAAATATATATTGTGACATATACATTTTAAAAATTAAAATCAGAATGTACACTGCAATTTTGAAACTTTATTTGTTGTTTTTTCATATCACTTCATATTATTATTATTATTTTTTTTAACAATTTCTTAGTCATTTCTTCCTCAGTATTTCAACTATCCTTTCATTCTTTTATTTTTCTCTTGCATAGATGCCATGTTCTTTGGAAACTTGTTTAGACCAAGTTAATGGTATTTTTAGGTTTCCTCCATATGAATAGGAGTTCACTTTTTGAATAATAAAAATTATATATCATAGGGGGCATCAGGATTTTAGAGATGCTTAGGTGCAAAAAAAGGTTGGGAACCATTGCTTTAACCAAAGGCAAACTGCTGCTTCCACTTCATCATCTGTACAGAAATGTTGTTCACTCAGTCCTTGTTTCATGAGTCTAAAAAATGCAAAGTCACATAGGGATAAGTCTGGACTGTAATCAATTGAATGGGAAGTGCTTCATAATTCACTTTACAGAGGGATGATGAAGCATTTCCCATTCAATTTCCTGCAAGACACTTTTGGTTCACATTTGCAATGTATGGGTGGACATTATCAAGAGATTGATAACGTACATCATGCAACAGAATGATGCATGATGGACTCTCAATAGAATGATCCCCTCTGTAAGGGAATCATTCTATTGTGTCATGCAACAAAATGATTCCCTTTGTCAGCATTCCAGGATGCTTTTCCTGATAGTGGTGCAGAACTTGGTTTTTAGCTTGTTGGCATAATGTTATGCAGGAGGAAATCCAGTAGTAAAGGACTGCATTTATCAAAGAACAGACTCAATATAACTTTGTTGGTATATGACTGCATTTTGAACATTAATTTTGAGTGACAGCTCTTTATGAATGCTTGGATGCATCTATGATGAACACTAAATTTGCAATAAATTGATGCTTGTGTTGAGAGATTGAATAAAACTTTTGAGTTACTAGTTATATATTGCAACATACCCATTACAACCAAAAATATTCAATAATAAAATTATGTCTTCAACTTAATTTTTTTAAAAAATTTCCATTATTTATTGACTACCTGTTGTGACTATTGAATTTTATTTCAGTTAAAAAAATACATACAGTCAGGACATGATTCAAATAACACATATACAACAAAGACAAAGAAAAAGAGAACAAAAAGGGAGAACTGGTTGGGGGTAATTAAAGCTGAGGTAATAAAAAGATATACTCTAGTGATCTTATAGTCACAACAATTCTCCCCTACTAAATAAGGTTTACAATTTTGATTTTTTTTCTGTTTAAATAACAATAAAATCTTGTAGATATGCTGGAGGATGATATATACGATTTGAATGTCTTACTAGTTCTTGGACTCATATCATAAAAGTGCAATATGTATAAGATGTATAATAAAATATAAACATTTATTATATATTCATATAATAAATGTTTACTATATTATTTTTTAGTCATTTATTGTATGAATAATATATATTCATATAATAAAAATTTTAATTTAAAGTTATTATTTTAAATTTTTGAAATTATTAGAAAATATACCATGCTTTTATTGTATAATATAGCAACTTTGAAAAATATTTTTCAAAGTTATTATACACTGTCTCTTACTTATGCAATTTTGAGTTCCACAGTTTCAGAACTATGTAGATGCACAAGTCTTTTTGTTTGTCTTGAATTTCCATATAATGCAAATAAAAAATTTATTAAGTAATTTATTTTTTTAAAAATTTCACTTACGGATTTAAATTTTCATATTTATACTTAAGGTATGTGCATAAATATTATTTAGTCATTCTGTTTATCAATGCACATATTCATATATATCAAATTTATACATTATTGGACTTATACAATTTATATGAAAATATTTGGGGCAAATTAAATAGAGGACTTACTATACTTTGCATTTATTAATGTAAGTACATTCAAATTGCATTATCAGAGTTATATATGGGATTTAAAAATACTTATAATACAAATTAAACAAACTTTTATTTATTAATAAATATAAATAATTACATACTATAATCATTGTTATAAAACATGAGAATAAAAACTGTGTAAGTTATAAAATAAATAGTTCAGGTAGAAGCATTCCTTTAGCTAGGATGTAAATAACTCTGAAAATAAAGATTCATTAGGAAAAATATTATTTTAGGGGTTTTGGTTATAATTTATTAAAAATATATTCCTGAATCCATGCTTTAAAAATATATTCCTGGATCCATGCTTATTGAACATTATTTCCTTATTTTTCCCTCCTGCACATATCTCAGAAATTTCTGTATTTAATTTGGGCATCTTGTATATTTCTGTGCAATAATTTCAAATCTGAAATTCTATCTATTTAACAAAGATTTATAAACCATAATTGTAATTAAATTTACAGTAATACTCCAACTTATGCAAACTTGTGGGCTTGACTTTTTCATTTGGCAACACTACTGCATGCTATCTTCAGTGTTTCTCTTGCTGTGATATGTCTTGGATGCATTTCATGCAAACTCCACGTGCACAATTACAATTCTACTATTGACAAAAATTAAGATTGTTTTGTTATACATTTTCTAAACCCTTAAAAAAACTAAGACATCCAAACAAAGTAAATCTGATTTTCCTGCACCTAGTAAGAAAAGGATTACAATATCTTTGGAATATAAACTTAACATTATCAAGGATTTTGATAACCGAATGAAAATTTGTAAATTAGCAAAGAAGTTTGAGCTACCGGAATCACAGTAAGAACAATCATAAAAGATAAAGAAAGAATTCTCAATGCAGTGAAAAAAAGCTCAATCCTTGTACTCAAGCATAATCTGTAAACATCATGGTATTATTTCTGAGATGGAAACAATGTTGAAATTATGGTGCGATAATCAAGTAGAAGTGAAGAATTTTTTACATAACTTGTTTATTTTTTTAATGTTTTGTATTAATATATATAAAGAACTGCAATTTTATTAAATATTTTTCTTCTAAACTAGTGTTTTTGTTAAGAACTGCAATTTTATTAAATATTTTTCTTTTAAACTAGTGTTTTTGTTAGTCCGGTCCCAATTAAATCAAATTTATATGTATTTATATGCAAAGTTGTACCATGATTTACACGAATTTGACTTAAAGTGATTTTCATCAGACCCACCGATCGCATAACTTTGGGGTATTACTGTATTTATTATTAAAAAAATATTTTTAACATATGCATCTTTTTGCAATTATCTAGGGGTGCATGTATATTTGCTACTATTCAATGTATTTACAAAAAAGATAATTTTAACTACTATGATCATAGTTCTCTCACTGGAATATGGGAATTGTTAATTTAAAAGTATATAATAAAGAATTCTAGAAGCATTGTACTTTAGTAAGATAATGCTTCTAATAATCTTGATTAATATATTTTATAAGAAAAAATATTCAGTTTTAATTCAGAACTACAAACATAAGATGTTTAGAATTTTTTTACATGGAACATTTAAATATTTATGTTTTAAACTACTTTTTACAATATTTATAATTTAAACTTTTAACATTTCACTTATTTGTGAGATTTAGCATTTTTATGCAATACTTTGTAAACAGTGTTTTGATAGTATAACTGTTTCTTATGATGTGATTAGTCATTTATGGGTTATTTATGTTTACTACAAGTAGTAAACATACATACTGCAACCTTTAAATACTAAACCAACCTCAAGGGAACTTTAATCCAAATGATCCTAATTAATTAATAAAAATAAAGTGCTTTCAGGTTCAATGTTTTCTGAGCTGGAGGTAATCAACTCTTAAGACAATACAGAATCAGATTTTTTTTCCAATTTTCTTCTTCAATTTTTTCTCTCTCTCAGAAGAGAAAAAAAGGTTGCTTTATAGTAAGTAATTAATTAAATAATTGATTTTATTGTATTAAATACACAATCCATGTAAATTTTTTAGATTTAAACTA
>AYEL01075126.1:0-25534 GCA_000484575.1 Olivierus martensii | reverse complement strand
TTATAAATCAAGGGATTAATTAAGGCAGATTAATCAGGATCATTTGGATTAAAGTTCCCTTGAGGTTGGTTTAGTATTATAATAAATTATTAATTAATAGATTATTAATATTTTATTAATTAATAATCTATTAATTAATAATTTATTATTAATTAATAGATGGCGCCACTCATTGATTTAATAAAATAATAATAATTCTAATTACGAGATGGCACTAAAATTAGTTTAAATTATTTCAAAATCATTAAAAATCCATTATAAATCAAGGGATTAATTAAGGCAGATTAATCAGGATACATACTACAAGTAGTAAACATGAAATCACGTAGTTCTTCTATGTGATTTCAAGTTTTTCTGGTGGAGTTATGTTGTCTTATTTTCTCTCTCTCCTTATATATCTATACGAGGGCTGTCGAGAGGATGTAACATCCATGACTTTTGTCACGGGCCTGGCATCGAAACGGGCCCGACTGTTGGGCTTGAAGTGTCACCTAACATGTCCAATAGTTCGCAGGCTGCCGACAGAGCACCTAAAGCAGTCATATCAAAATAAACTTTTTTATATATAACATTCATTGTATGTAATGTATGGAATTTTGAATTTATTGTTTGCCTTTTTTTAAATAAATACTTAATGTTTTATGACATTTTTTTATTAAACCAAAGTGATACACTTTTTCAAGTGGTACCTGAACCACAGACTTGTCATGGGACCAAAAATTTCTCTCAGCGGCCCTGATCTATACAATTACAGCTGTTTGCTCTTGCTCTTTGTCAGTTGGCTGTTTAATTACTTTTGCTTGATCCCACTAAAGTCCAGGTTGTAAGCAATTACTCTTTGTAGGTGTGCTGTAGTGATTGCCCCCTTTTTTGATGTCAATCTTGCATTCTCTACTTGGGGCTTCTGTAGGTACATCTGATATATTCTTCTTTGTCGAAGTCTTCATTACATTCATGATATGATATAACTGTTGTGTGTTAAAAAGTTAAAAAATGATTGTATGAACTAGCTGGATAATTAAGTAATTAAGCCTAATTAATATGCAAAAAATTAAAATCATCATATCTTTGTTAATTTTATTGAAATTTTTGAAACTTTTACTGTTTATTAAGATTTTTGTTCTCTTTCTAACTGTATAGAAACTTTTTTCAAATTTTATTTTTTCAGAATTTTTTGTTCCATATATATGATCACCAAAAACATTTTTTTATATAAAGATTTAGCTATCCAACAAAATAATTGCTATTTTTGGATAGCAGGTGGTCTTCTGAATGAAACAAGCCATAAAAGAAGAAAACTGGACCATTTTTTCAAAAAAATTGATTAAAAAAAATTTTATTAATAATTTATATTTATTGATATGTTTTTACTTTATTTCAACAATTTTTAATTTAATATTTTATTAATTTTTGAATTTATATTAAAAAAACCTAATGTAAACAAATCAAAAACAAAAATTGGCTCTCTTCTCATACTGTACATAAACAGCTATAATATTTTTTCCTTTCCTATAATTGGATCCCCAATCATTGAACCTCATATCATTCTCAATACTGCACTTCTAAAAGTATAGTAGGCTTGGCAAGAAAAGTGTGGGAAAAGAGCAGCAGCAATATAACAATAAAAGTGCCATGCCCCTTTTAATGGTGGATCTTTGTTTACATTAGTATTTTCTTGTTTTTTGACAAAAAATATTATGAAAATGAAATAAAATATCAGCAACTAATAAAAAAATATTGCCTATTTTAATAGAATTATGCAAAATTTTGGCATTATCTATATTTTTAAATATTAAGATTTTATAGTTTATCTTATAAAGTTTTAAGATTTTATAGTTTATATTATATAAAATTAATTTTTGCAAAAAATTTGGTTAATTAACTTTATTTCAACATATAATCTGAACAACATGAACACAGTAGTCTAGAATATAGAGAAATAAGGAAAGAAAAAAGCTGATTTTCTGAAAAAAATTCAATAATATAAATTTTTGTAAAAACCTTTTAAAATAAAAAATTTTAACAAGAAAATTTTTAGGAACCATGATCAGAAACTCATTAAAAAAGGGATTTCAAATAAATAAATTAACTCTAGCACTATTTAATAGATAAATGTATTTCACAATTTATTGTGAAATACATTTGTGTAACGTTTTCGGTACAACCATCTTCAGGACATTGCAAAATATAAAACATTTTTGAAAATAGAATCAAACATTACAAAATCGATTTGAAAAGCATATAAAAAATACTAATAATAAATATAAATATGTTACATAAAATATTTTAAACATTAAAATAATATAAAACTGTTTTGCAAACTTGCCAATTATCTCTTCATAATCAATACTTTTAAGTAAATCGCTCTCCATATAAAATAGCCGTTATTTAATCTTTCCTCTGACATTGAATTATCTAAGGTAATTTTAACGTAAACATATTAAGAATATATGCGAGAAGGTAACAAAAGGTGAAGTAAGTTACTACATACTTTTCGTAGTGTTGCCAGTGTAGTATTCGTATTCGGCATACGATAATTGTCATTGTATTTGGGCTTTGGTTGTTAGTGAATATAAACATACTATTATGTTTTACTATTGATTGAAAACTTGTACGTAATTATAATTGCATTAGAAAAATGTGTAAAGTTGGAGTTTTGCGGGCCTCCAGAAGTCGAGCCCCGGGCGCGTGCCCAGTGTGCCCGCCGTTAAATCCGCTTCTGTATAGCCTATTTATATAGTAGCTATATATCATATATAAATAATTAGCTGAATAAAATTTGTATAAATTATTGAAATCTAATAGAGAACAAAGCCTCTCGTTAATGATGGGTATGGAATCATATATATCAACGTTTCTCAAACTATGGGTCACGATCCCAAATGGGGACGTGATGAATTGCTATAAATCAGTGCTTCTCAAACTATGGGTTGCGACCCCCACTTCTCAAACTATGGGTCGTGATCCCAGGTCGCAAAGCGAAATGCTACTCAAACTATGGGTCGCGACCCTATTTGGGGTCGCGAAGCGAAATGCTGGATTTCACTTGGGTCGTGACCCATTTCGCTTCGCGGCCCAAAATGGGGTTTGCAAAAATTAAATTCAAATACTTGAATTTCAGTTTATATGTAATTTCACAAACGTTCAAACACTTGAATTTCAGTTTATATGTAATTTCACAAAACACCCAATATTAACTTGAATTTCAGTTTATTATGTAATTTCACAAATGCCAACATTTAACTTGACAACGTATGAATTTTCAGTGTAGTTGGTTGATTGTGTTCATCTTAGAAAATTAAATTCAAACACTTGAATTTCAGTTTTATGTAATTTCACAAATGCCCAATATTTAACGTATGACAACATGAGTTTATATGTAATTTCACAAATGCCCAATATTTAACTTATGACAACATATATCGGTGTGGTTGGTTGATTGTGTTCATCTTAATAAGTGTGTAAATGATTCACAAATGTTCAATATTTAACGTATGACAACATATGTATTTTCATTCACAAACGCCCAATATTAAACGTATGACAACATATGAATTTTCGGTGTGACTAATTAAATTCAAATACTTGATTTTCAGTTTATATGTAATTTCACAAACTCCAATATTTAACGTATGACAACATATGAATTTTCGGTGTGGTTGGTTGGCCAATATTTAACGTACGACAACATATGTATTTTCAGTGTAGTTGGCTGAATTTCACAAACGCCCAATATTTAACGTATGAATTTTCAGTGTAGTTGGTTGATTGTGTTCATTTTAATTGACAACATATGTATTTTCAATGTAGTTGCCTGATTGTGTTCATCTTAATATGTGTATAAATGATTTATGTATTTGTATGTTTTATTTCATATTTAATACCAGGCGTCGCGAAAAATCTCGTAATGAAAAATGGGGTCGTGAATGAAAAAAGTTTGAGAAACGTGTAATGAAAAATGGGGTCGTGAATGAAAAAAGTTTGAGAAACGCTGATATATATTAATAGCGGAAAGTGACTGGTTGGCTGGATGGATGTGTGGGTATCCCTTTTGCGCTCAAACCATTGTACCGATTCCTATATTTATGATATCGTTAGAAAGATCTAATCCTCAGATTTCTGGGACAGCCAAAATTTTTTGTCGTTATTAATTAATTTAAAAATTAAGGAATAAAAATAAAAATTGTAGTTTATATTATTGCCAATAGATGGCGCTAAGAGTTAGCAGCGTATGCTCTCTAGCAGCGTAGTGATAATATACGGCTTAACTGATTTCTTAACATCACCAATATCTGTTACCATAACGTAATCAACAATCGTAATACTATGTGCATACATAGAGCGTAAAGCAAAAGCCCGTATGTTGGGGAGTGAGAGCTTGGGAGAAATAAGTTGCTAAAATATTCGCTTTGAATTTAAGCCGCACCCAAATTTTACATCTTAAAAATTTGAATAAAAAGTGCAGCTTAAATTCGAAGTAATACGGTAATTAAAAATTAAGTTAATAACAATGTCTACATTTCTTATTTTAAGCATATGTTCTTAACTAATTAATGCTATAAATTATGTACAGAAAAACCTGTGCTGGTGGCCACCTGATCTAGGTGGCCATCCTGTAAGCCATGGCCACCTTAATATCCACTGAAGCATATTGTTGAGTTGTAATTTATAGGTAAATAAATAATAGGTAAAAAATAATAATTAGGTATCTATTTTAATGGATCCTTTCCAATGGACTTCTGGATTTACTATAGAAATCTATTGATCTAATGCTTCTTCACCTTCTGGATTCTTTTATCACGCTTTCTTTTGGATGTTCCCGAAATTTCTTTCTGTAATGCCCAATCGAAATCCATTGATCTAATGCTTCTTCGACTTCTGAATCCTTTCCATTGTGCTTTCTTTTGAATTCTTTGACTTCTGAATCCTTTCCATCATGCTTTCTTTTCGCTGTTCCATTCGACTTCTGAATCCTTTCCATCACGCTTTCTTTTCGATGTTCCTTTTCTTTCTGTAATGCCCACTCCTTAAGCAGTTGATTTTCTTTTTGTAGAACTTCTTCGACTTCTGGATCCTTTCCATAACGCTTTCTTTTGAATGTTCCTAGAATTATTTCTGTAATGCCCACTCCTCACACAGTTGATTTTCTTGTTGTAGGAGACGTGCTATGGTAGATTTTGATTTATTTCAGTGAGTCTACAGTGGCTTGTATTAAATGGCTGGCTTTTAATTTTATCCATAAAGCAATTCTACTTGAAAGTGTAAAATCCTTTCTTGACATCTTGGCATTTATTTAAAAATTTTAAATAAAATCGACACTGTAAATGAATATTGCTAGGTACAGTAACGGTAGACTCTTAAGTAGACGCACATTTGTCAGACTCACGACGATAGATAACTGATTCTCGTCATGCTAGTGTTACCGAATACAGTATTGTTATGTATTATTTATTAACAATGATATTTACTTATAATTTTACTAAAGAATGGATGTTTATATTAGTGCGGCAATAGTGTGCCAATGATGTATATGTAATAGGACGCGAAGAAATGACCCGCTCCATTGTGTTAGTCTGTATTGTCGTGTAGAAAGGTTTAACCTGAAAAATTACCGGTACAATAAAATGTTGTTGTAATTTTTATATAAGGATTTGTTTTAAGAAAGCACATAACAAGTATTAGTGTACATAGTTCTGCCATACTTTTGAAAAATCCCTAAAATATATCAAAAATTGAAAATTCCTTTTCTGCTACTGTCCCAATTAAGTGAAAAGTTGTCCCAATTAAGCGTTTAAATTATATATTAGTTTATTAGTTTGGTTTCCATTCTTTGAGATTTGGCCCAATTAAGCAAAATTCCACTGTATATATATAATTTTATATTATAAACTGATAATTATGATTTCATTTAAAATCATACATAAACAGAATAAGAATATGGTACAGTGGTGCCTTGCAATTCGACGTCCCGCAATTCGTCGGTTTTGCAATTCGACATTTGAGTTTCGTGGGTTGGCGCATGCGTGTGCATGGAAATGTGTGATGTCATTTGCTATTTTTCAGTTCTTTTTGGGCTAATTTGGTGTTTACCCATGTTGTTTGTGTTAATTTTCAATTCTACATTTTTCAGAAAGTAAAAAATTTGTAATTATAATTATTTTTTTGAGTGAAATGTAAGGATGGGTTCAAAGAAAACCAACCAGAGGAAAAGAAGAACACCTGATTGAGCGAAGAGATGAAGAAAAAAATTGTAGCTAAAGTGCAGAAAAGTAGAACAATTAAAATGTAACTCGAGTATGGTGTTTCTAGGACAACTGTGGTAATGTTTTGCAACACAGAGAGATTATATGTGCTAGGGTGTCTGCTGGAAGACTTCATTCCAATATCCAAGGGTTAATAAATTGAGTGTTGTGCATAAATCAAACAGCACTAAACGCAGTTAGTTTTAAATTATGTTTATTTTACCTAAGGCATTTAGAATAATTCTAAATGCCTGAGGATGGTGTACTAGCACCGAAAACGTTTGCATTTTTTCGATGGTAAAATAAACATAATTTAAAACTAACTGCGTTTAGTGCTGTTTGATATTATTCTAAAAGGAAGTTTTTAAGCAGTTTTAAGTGAATATAATTGATTCACATGTAATAAAGTAAATAATATAGTGCATCTATCTCACCGTAAGTTAAAGGAATGGGATGGGGACCGATAACGAATTGATGTATTTTACATAGTCTTATATGAGAAATATTGTCCCGCAATTCGATAGTTTCTCAATTCAACATTAGTTTGGCAACGGATTACTGACAAATTGCGATAAGGTTAAATAATTCACTCTAGTTAAGGGGTATCTACTTTTTATAATATAAGCTCAATGAGACTGCACTAAACACAAACTAAAAATAATAATTCTCAAAAGATTTTTAGCAGACAAAAGATTTTATTCAATAACGTTTTCAATGCACTTGGCATTTTCTTCAGCTGCTACATGTAGCAGCTGAAGAAGACACCAAGTGCATTGAAAACGTTACTGTATAAAATCTTTTGTCTGCTAAAGGGCTTTTGAGTATTATTATCCACTTTTTATTTATCATTTTTTCAGTTTAAAGTAAGAGGAATTATACCTTATTAATAATGTATGATGGTATATTTGGATAATCATCTCAGATACATACAAAGCACTTTTTGAGTTTAAACTAATCATTAGAGCTTATATTCCAGTCAAATGAAACAATAAAATTGAATTACATATTATACTTATATTTTAGGTTTAAACATATCCTAGTTGTTTAATAATAAACAACTATACCCAAACATGCCAAAATAATGTGGCATGCCACAATGTTGCAGCACAAGAGAATGGGAAATGTGGAAAAAGATTCAAAGACAATCAAACATTTAGAGATAAGAAAAACGATCTTTATTTTTGGCATATTTACTGATAATTTATTATATTTGATATAATATGATAAATATATGTATAGAAACTCATAGAATTTTTTAGAAGTTTCCAGATTTATTATTGGTATTTCTTATCAATAAAAAATTTGGGGTGGCATGAGCAAATTTTCATTCTGTAAGTGTGGTTCAGAAAAAAAAAAGTTTGGAAACCACTAACATATGCAAATAAATAGAATTTAGATAAATACTATTAAAAATATACATAGTGTGGTTATAAATTCCCAAACAAAATTCAAATAGCTCTAAATACTATGAGAATGGAAAATACACAAGCTATATGTATATGTGCCTTCATTACTATATTACATTCTTGTAAACAGAAGATTTTTCCAGAATCTTCAATAGAACAAAAATGCCACGAAAACAATCTTGTCAGAATGCAATTTTTCAGCTACATTTAGTAGGAGACTATGCATAATTTTTAAGTTGCTAAAAAAATGGGAATTGGAAGGACAGTATATGATGATGTACTCTAAGTAGGTATATGGAAATAGGAGTGTTAGTGATAGAAAAAGAACAACATAAATTATTTCTCAAATGAAAAGAATACTAAAGGCCATTAATGTTCTACATGCAAAAATTCGATAAAATCCTTGCCACAACCAAAAGAAACTGACTCTGTAAATGAATATGTCAAGACAACAGTTTGGAGAGCCTTAAAACAAGACCTTAAACTTAAAGCTTTAAAGTAAGGGAAGGGACATGTCATTTTTTAAATTTTCAGCAAAATAGTCAAGAGAATTGAGGTATTATTGAAGTGGTATGCTGGTAACAGCTATAAAAACATTCTTTTCAATGGTGAAGATTAATATCTACTTTTAATACAGACTAATCTCGCTTAAAAGTCATTTAGAACTGTTTGCTTCGGTATCCCAAACGGCATTGTTTTCTTCTCAGTTATCTAATATGCATGAATGGAAAGAGAAGCTATCTCTGTATACTTTTCTGAATATTTTTCAAAATATTTTTCAAATATTATTTATAAAATAAAATAGGTAAAGTTCATACATGCTTAGATGATTTTTAGTATTAATCAAAATTTTCAGCACATTGTTGTGAGTATTGCCCAGGGGGGGGACACCGGTTGATCCTCAATGTCCCATAAATTTGTCTTGGACCAAAAAAGCCCCCTTAGATCTCTAACACCTGGTGGGTAGTACGGACCCCATTGGGAACCACTGGTCTAGTGGATGGCTGCATAATAAAGCATTGGCTTAGAGCAGCAATGGCCAATCCCACGCTCGCGGGCATAAGTACACCTGTGGTTAGTCTGTTATGCACCCATGGCAAGATTTCCAAAAAATTAATTTAAAAATAATATTTTTTAACTTTTCTTAATCATATGAAAATAATTTCAAAATAAGTAGTAATAATTTTATTTCCATCTGTTTTATTAGTTTCAGTTTACTGCAAATCTACTAAAATATCGTTTTTATCTACTGAACGAGAATTGTAATTTACAAAATTATAAAAAATAAATAATAACTAAAAAATGTAGTCTAAATGTTTTTAACATGTCCAGACTTAGCACGAAAACCTTTGATCTACCAACATCAGTTGGCACGATCCAAGGCTGTGTGGGAAATGGTTCATGCTGATTCAGTTTGCATCATTCGCATTCGTGCTGAAATGTGTACATATGATGATGACGCAACAGTATATTATGCTTGTAAATTGATATTAATGACTGAATTGTGTGTATTATTTGTTGAATAGTTGTTTCCAATAATTTGCAAATTTATTAAAGTTATTTTTGGATGAAAATACTTATTTATAACAAAAAAAAAAAGAATTCTACTTAACGGTCATGCGCCCACCGCACTGTAAAAATTTTCATTGCACACTTGCTTTCAAAAAGGTTGGCCACTGCTGGCTTAGAGCATGGAGGTCCAGATCCTACATCAGATTTTTATAATTGAGTTCAGCATAGAGCTTATGAACCTATCCATTATTTTACAATCACTCTATCATGAGGTTGGCTAGATTAGTTGAATGGATATAGCTTTATGTTTCAATCTTAAGAACTCAGAATCAAATCATTTCCCATTTAGAATATATATAAGTTTTTAAATGATATTATGTTGAATTTAATTCTTTAATGTGTTGCTTGATAATATCTGAAAAGGTAATCTATATATGTAGATATATAAAGGCATAATTTAACTGTAATAGTAAAAATTGTAAATTATTTAATTTTAAATATTTAAAAAAATCTTCGTAAAAAATGATGAGCTGATTTATATATGTATAAAACTAGCTGAAGAGGGCAACGGAATTGCCGAAATGCATACTGTAATGTGCCAGTTCATCAAAAGTTTTTAAGAAGTTTAATAAATATTTAAAGAAGTTAATTGAATTCTGTGGCAAAACAACACTGTAAAAAAAAAAAAAAATTATTAGTTTAGGTATTAACATAGTTATAAGTCTTTTACTAACTCAACTGGTTAATACTAGAATTCACTAAGACAGGCAACCGATGGTGCGCGGACCACTGGTGGTCCATGGTGTAATTTTAATGATCCGCAAAGAAATTTAGATATTATTTAAATTTTGCTGAGCTCATTTAATAAAATAATAAAATTTAATAAATAAATATATGTGTGTATCATACTCAATGCTCTTAAATAATTCGTACCTTTAAAAATTATATTAGTGGTCCGCAAAATTTTATATTGCGAATTTAGTGGTCCGCAATATCTAAAAAGTTGATGACTGCTGCACTAAGATGTTTTAGGAAAAACTAGAATTCACTAAGACGTTTTAGGAAAAACTAGAATTGACGGAAAAATTGCTTTGTTTGCCATTATTTACAGTTTTTACTAATTAAAAGCAGTTATTTAAAGGCCTTCGATTTGTTCAGTTTATGAAAAACCGAGCTTTTCGTTCTGGAATAAAATAGTCACCCCAAACATGATTTGGGATAGACCCAAGAAGGACTCGCGACTTCAGCATTGCTAGCAGATGTTCTCGAAAACATTGAAGATGAGAACAAACTCCAGAGTGTCATTGAGGAGACGAATGTGCAACAGAACGAAGCTGAGATCTCTGCTGAAGAAGAGCATGAGGCTGGTCTTAATGGAGTTTACATTACATCAGCCAGGAAAGAAGCTCACGAAAATTTGTCTAAACAGGCCAAGAAAATGAAACATATCTCTGATGTTACAACTTCCCTGTTGAAGTAGGAGATATCATAATAATCCCAATCCCACCTCCCGGATATGGACAGAACAAAGGCAGATTTTCAAAATATCATCGGAATTGTGCAAAAAAAAAAAAATTAAGATCTGCACAAGATCAGAACTAAGGATGGAAAGGTGGATTAATTATATTGCAGGTAGATTTTTTTATCTTTTACGTATTTGTTACTATTTAAAGAATGCCCAAAAAAAAAAATATGAAAAAAGTATCTTTTGTAGATTGGACTTTGATGTTTGTCAGGAGAAGTTCCTGATGCCCGAAGAGGTACCAGATACAGGTATTTCTTTGAGGACGGCAGCTAAGAAAGCGGCAATGGCAACACAAGGGTTCACATATTGTGTTTGTGAGAAACATTGCATTTCGTAAAGATGCTTATGCAAGAAGATGGGAATTCTCTGCAACTTTAAATGTCATAACAGTTTTTCATGCAGAAACAAATAATGTACATCACAAATATATATCTTCTGTAAATTTCAGTTACTATGTTCATAAATATATTTCTTTTGTAGATTTCAGTTACTAGGTTTTTATTTTTCTCCCTAACACATGACTGCACAATTAGAATGATAATAGGCTTATCCTTGTAAAAGAAATTTTAGGCAATGCTAGTTTTCACTAGACATATCGAGTTTTAACTACAGAAGTTTTAATGAAAACCAGAAGTTTCTAACAAATGTAGTGAATTCTAGTATTGACTAGTTAATACTAGTATTCACGAACAGGCTTTGATCCAACTAGTTTCAACTAGACAAATCAGGTTTTAACTAATTTCGGGTTTTGATAGTAACATACATACATATATGTATATGTATATATATATGAAAACTCTAGGTGGTGCAAAACAGGACAGATGATAATATTGTCATAGGTTATATTTCTTCACATTAACTAGCATGCTTTAACTAACTTTTAAAAACATTCACTCATTATAAATTTCTTGTAAAAGCAGGTTAAAGCTTGTGAATAAATTTTTCAGTATAAATTACATTTACTTGTAAAATCCAGGTCTTATATATGGAAATCTAAAACTAGAGTTGGCCTGTTTATTCATATCTTCACAACTATTCTCTTTTGTAATAAGTCTGCATTATATTAGATAAGTTAGTTAAGATCAATAAATCAATCACTTAACCCTTTCTATTATTTAACTTTTTATAGCTTTTTATTCAAATATATACACAAGGCTTGATCATATCAGGAAGAATTTGTTTATTAAAATGATCTATTATATAAATATTATCTAATTTAAAGAAATTTGTATATATTATTTGGATCTGCTAAAGAACTGGGAGTGCTTAAAATGATCAAAATCGATTCACTTATTACACAGTAATAGCAAATCAATTTTGATCATTTTTAACATTACTCCTTTACTAGATCCCAATAAAATATCTGAATTTCATTTAAATTTGATAAAATTTATATAATAGATCATTTTAATAAACAAATATCTTCCTGATATGATCAAATATTGATCATTTTCAATATACAGTAATTGATCCATCGTAACTCTTAAACGCTATGATTGCAAGTTTTCCGAAAATCGGCCCTCAAAAAAAAAAGTCTATATACAGATTTTAAAATCCATGATAGAAAGTCCAATTATCCTATTCGATTCTAATTACGAATTGAGTTTCATAACATCAAATGAACTTTTATACAATTATGTAAACAGTTTTAATTGAATAAAATTAGATAAAAACAAGTTTATGATAAAACAGTATAACTAAAAAGAAGAAAATATTGCTTTTCAATTTAGCCATTGATAAAGCTATGGGCATTATAAAAGTTTATTTTGTCTACATATTTTTCATTGATAGATATGTTTGTATAAAACACTAATTTGAAAATTTTTCTCTTTGAAATTTAATACAGTATTGCATTTTTAAAATGAAACAGAGATGATTAAAATCTTTCAAATACTTTTTATAAATTTTTATTCTGATAAAACATAATATATATATTTATCTAAATTTATCTTTTATATATATAAAAGACAATAAATTCATCTATCGGTTAAATATTTAAAAAATATAAAGTATATATTTTTTATAAATGTTTAACAGAGAGATAAATTTATTATCTTTTCGTTGACAAAATTCTATCATATTCGTAATCAAATATTTTTTGGAAGACTATTATATCTTGCAATGTTCGCGAACAGAGTATCGATTTCAATATTAGATCTGTCCAATTTTCCAGATCACTACTATGTCTGCAGTTCCACGAACTAGTAGGATACAATTTTTGTAAAATCATCGTTTCAGAAACACTGTTAATTTAATATATATATATCTTCATTAATTATTTCTGCATTATTGAATGAATGTCTATTCATTCAGTAAATTAAATTAATTTTTTAATTTAATCTTAATTTATTTTTCTCAAATTGATCAAATGTCATAATAGTTTTCTCATAAAGACAGCAGGGAGTATTAAATAACAGCGAGAATAGAATTAAAATTTGTGTGAGAGAAGGAGATAAGATAAATTTCTGTTAATTTTGTGCATCTTTAGAAAAAAGCGAGGAAAGACGATCGACCGGAACGACTTGTCGTAAGGGAGTGTTAATTGTCGTCATCAACGAGCCACTTGGTCGGTTGCACGTCAACAACTAATCTCTTGGGTCTTGTTAGCTGACAAGACGATCGTATTTGTAACAACTTCCACTTTTTCCATAAAGGCTCGCAGTCCATCATCACAGAAAATCACTTCTCTAACAAGTCTCAGTTGCACATCATCACGTGATTGCCTGTTGTTAATTTACAAAAGCGATAGCTACTAAACTATAAGATTTCCTTAAGAGAAGCAAGTTTTAATTTCGTGTTATCAATTAAACGAAAGAATGGCAATTAATAAATATAAAGTAATCAATCGATTGTTAAAAATTCTGTTTTGTGTGATCGTGCGAGTTAAAATTATGCAAGAATAGAACGCTATTTTGGCAATGAATGGAAGAATATAAAAGGAATAATAATACAGTATATTTTTAATAAAGGCATATTAAAAAAGTTTATAATATGCATAAAAAATTATTTCCGAACATTATAAAGTATTTTAACTTCACAATATGCCTTAATGGTACTGTACAATGAGATATAATTATATTAAAATTTGTAAAAATTGAAAAAATTTCGCAAAAATAAAGTCGGTTTTGGTTATATTGTTTTAAAATTAATACTGTACTGTACTTGACTAAATAAAGATCTATATAATCTGAACACGTTACTGAAAATTCGTTGCATTCTCGTGAAATATGGATTTTTTTATTTATTTTTCCTTTTCATAATTTAAAAGGGAGCTCGCGTCAACTCAAGTAGACGCGACTTTACGAATAAGGCGCCTTATCAGTCAATCGCTTATAAATTGTCAGCCTCGACGTTTCTTTAATATGCCGCGTAGCGACAGCTCGTCAAATTCAATCATTCGTAATTCATTCAGATCCTATTTTAAATTCAATAAAGTAACGCAATAAACATATTAAAAGCACGATATGCATACTGAATCAAAAGGTACTCTAGCGTTATGCAAATAATCTGATCGAAAAAAAGTTTTTTTTTGTTTTGCTCGTGACGTTCATATTTTTTCTTTTAAATGTATCAGAAATACTTTTTACAATCTTTCCAGTTTAAAATTATTTTGACGCGATATGTTACCGTGTATTAAATTTTTAGTTATTGAAATGTATATTAGCTTCCTGTCTTGTTAATTTTATAAAATACAATAAATCTTTTCCCCACAAGTTTCATACAATATAATCGATTTACGACAGTCATAATATCGGAATAAAATCCAGGAGATTTTTGGATAATTTCTTTAATTCTTTTAATGGGGAATAAATCCACAAATTCCATCATAGTATCTTGGAAATTTATTTTAATCCCCATATTATCGGATAAATTTAATGGAAATCCTCAAGTTTGCTTTGAATCTATTTCTACATATGTTGTTTCGATTAAATCGATTAGATTAAGAGATAATAAAAAAATTCCTAAGTAAAGTTAGGGGAATTTTTTTAAAGAATAAATTCTTATTTCTATTAATTAAACTCAAAACATTGCTGTTTTCTCGTGCAAAAATTAAAAGAAAATTTGGACGAATTCTATATTTATTTCGATATGCTAAAATTTATTTTAATTTGTAATAAAACAAAATTTTTATGATTAAAATAGTTTAGAAATTTTTGAAATAAATATATTTTTTAATAATTTCATATGAATTAATTCATTCAAACTTGGCACTAGATAAATAGTTACCATAAACTTATGTTAAGAAAAATTTTTGATTTGTCAATTTAAAAAAAATTAATTTAAAAACTCATTCGATAAATTTATTATATAATATATTAATTTTTACTTATTTTCACTATAATACAATTTTAAATTATTTAAATGAATGAAAATGAACGAATAAAGTTTTAATCTTAAAACGCTATCGAAAATTCTTCACGATTAAAGTATATCGATTGGGCATAAAACTATTAAAAAATAAAAATAAAAAAAAAAAACCCATAAAATTTGACAACTAAACTTGTTTCGTCAAACGTAAGCAAAAACAGAAGTTTAAGAGTGTGTGTCAAATTGCTGCAAGTCCCGAGAGAATTTGGGAGATATGCCGCGAGAGGGCGACTTTGAGATTGAAGATTTTCCTTAATAACCACGTGACTAAGACGATTGCTCCTCTAGATCGAAGACGGAAGGAAGCTTTTTTGTTTTTTAAAAGAAAAAAGTAAGTACAAATTTTTGATATATAATTTAGAAATACGCGTAGTTTTTTTCCTCTTAATGATTACAATATTTCTCCGCAGGAAACATTGTTCGTCTAGAAAAAAAATTCCACTATGTCATTTCTTCAAAAAATTTATAGATCAGTTTTAATTTATATCTTTTTAACAATTATTAAATCGCAAAAAGACGATTATTTTTTTCTAAATGTGAATGATACTGCTACTATATTGGATAATTCCAATTTTCAATTCAAAAGTTCTGACACCGACAGCGATATTATATTAATACAAGAAACGTCTGACGTCAATATCAATTACAAAAACATTTCTGACCAGAAAAATGATGTCAGGGTAGAATGTCGTCTGCTGATGACATTTCATCCCAATAGCGAAGATCGTCTGCTAAAATTATTTTGGAGTATTCATATTTATCTCTTTTCTGTCCTATTTATTATTGCTTCTATAAGTTCATTTTTAAATATTTTATTATTATTAACGATATCTGCAGTTGCAAATCGAAAATATTTTCTGTATTTAAATCTAATGTTGCTGACGTCATCGTTGGCTAGATCATCATTTCTAATATACGATCCTTATAATTCAAATAATTCTTATCCAAAAATATTCGAATATTTCATATATAAAATAACCTATCCCTGTTTGAGTTCTAGTTTGGGATTTATTTTTCTTATTTTCTTTCAATCAGCTAATTTAAAATTTCCGCGACCTATCGTCGTCCTCACCATCATTTCATTTCATTTTCTTTTCATTTTGATTTCTGATATCATGTCAGGATGGTTTGGAGACTCATTTACTCTATTTATAATTTGCCAAATAATATTTATAACTTGGCTAACATACCTATCGGCTACATATATTTATAATTTTAGAGAATTATTAAAAATCGCCATAATAAAACATGGCGAATATCTAAGAACGGCATTTACCCGTTCCCGAATGAATAAATCAAATTTCAGAAAGTTAAATTATTGTTTTGTGACTAAAATCTGCCTTGTAATAACTATTTTATGTATTTTATTAGCATGCTTTAATATATACGGTATTGTAATTTTGGTTTTTAATTATGAAATTTGCAACGATTGGAATCGATGGTGTTATCATAGTATCAACAGGTGTTTGGAGATTATTATTTTTTATTCGTGTTTCTTGCTTATTTTTAAATCCAGATGCATCTATTACAGACAATCTTTCTTTGAACAGTTTGCTTGCTGTTCTAAAGATTTTATAGGATGTAGAAGTTTGCGAATTAAGAACCAAAATCAGTGTCAGCCTTCCACTTCTAGTTTCCAATCTTCCGAATTGTTTTGGGGTTCCACTATCGTAAAAAATTCATCAGCAGCTCGCTTTAAAACGTGCAGCCGCAATTTTATTACTACTATTAACGAAGAATCGGAAATGTGTGAAGATAGAGGTATACAGGATAATATACTATTTCTTTCTAAGTGGAACGACTTCGGATATTCTCCTGATACAAAAAGTGAGGAACAAGATTCGATTCTTGCATGTGCGGGTTCGAAAACTCCTTCCCTAGAAGACTCCTATTCGCCAATTTTTCGGTCTTATTACTGTAGAAAGGCCAGTCCTTGCAGTTTTGCCACTACGGATAATAGTGCGGATACTTCCGATCAACTAACCCCAGCAAAACACGCAGAATGCAAGATGGGTAGCAGTTGTAGTTCAGAGAGTGCCGGGAATAGCTTTGACGTGACTTTGTTCAGATTTTGGACCAGAGAACCACATCACGTGAACGGATATACAGTTTCTCCTCTTCAGTCTCATCCATTTCGCTTGGAATTACGAAAAGATATGGTGAGCGTTGCGTGTGGTACGGAAGACATCACACCTGATTCAGCTATTAATGTTGACGTCATTGTAGAAGAAAAAGAGCGTATTTCGACGGCAACTAAATGCCTATCTGAATGTGATCTAAATAAAACTGTCGATAAGTATGGACAAAGAAAAACTTTAAGTGATGGAAGTCATCGAAAAGTTTTCATAAATTTAAAAAGAAATGAAACTGAACTCAAAAATGATTCTCTCATAAATGGAAAAAATAATGTGTTTTGTGTTATATAAAAGATACTTGTACATATTCTGTGATTTATTTGAAAAGTTTGGTTTAAATATATCATTAAAATTTGTGTGTTTTATTTTTAATATTTTAAAATAAATATCATTTTATGTAGCATAAATTAAATAATTATTCCATATAAACTACATGATCTTAAAAATATCAATTAATCAAACAATTCAATTATAAACAATAAAACTGATATATAAAATGAAATTCAGGAGTAATAATAAAAGATTAAAAAAAAATTATTATTAAAAACAATAGTTCTACATTTATTAATTTTTTTTCTTGCGAAACAATAAAACTGATATATAAAATGAAATTCAGGAGTAATAATAAAAGATTAAAAAAAATTATTATTAAAAACAATAGTTCTACATTTATTAACTTTTTTCTTGCATTAATAGATCTTAACTCATTATTCGATGGATAATTTTTATAGGTAAATAATTTAGACAAGCTAACATAATTGTTCTGTTTAATACATGAAAACACAATATTCTAAATTAGATTTTCGCTGATAATTATAAGTTTCATGATAACGCTAATATTCTGACATCTCATGACGTGATCTAAAAGCCAAATCCTATTATAGTACTACATAACGTTATCCCATATTTCTGATTGCTTGTTTGAAGAGTGAAGTGATTGAACTGTGATGGACATAACGAAGGATTTAGATTTGCATAGTTTTATAGAATTTAGAATTGCCATATGAACCAAAAATTTACCAATTCGTGCCTTAAATGGTAAGTGTTTATCTGTTATACGAAAATAAATATTGAAATTTTGACTTTTCAAGGAAAATAATAAATAATCTACAAGAAATAAAATGAAAAATTTAGATGAAATTTTTATAATAATAGCTCTTTTAATTATTGATTTTTTTAGTTTGTTATTTAAGACTTTTCTATGTAACAAGTACTGTAATCAGTTGGCACTTATGTTTGAAAAGAAGAAAATATAGTTTACTCAATACTGTGATGTACTGTACATTCCTGAATTTTCAAAATACTCTTAAGTTTGAATCTCTAACAAAATATCTGAAGCAGAAGTCTTTGGTTTTCACTTCCAATTCGGAATTTCATTTTAGATTAAAACTTAATAATTTATTGAAAGTGTTTTTAATTAAAAAATAAAATTAAGTAAAGCTTTTACAAATGTAAAGCAACATTCTAACTATTTTGTAGAAAAAATCTTTCAAAATTTCAAATAGGTAATTTTTTATTTCAAATACCATTTTGATTAAGCTGTTTCATATTTATTATAGTAATTGCAATTCAGTATTTTGCGTAAAGTATTTTGAATGAAAAATAACAATCATTTAAAATTGGGATCTTCTGCAATGCTTTCTTCTTGAAGTATTTTATAGATGAACTGGAAGCATATGTACAAAATAATTATGTGAGGATCCGCAAAATTTTGCCAATTTGTACGCGAATAAGTGACTCACGGGATCCGGGATTATGGGGAGAATATGTATATAGAGAAATTATTACACTTATTTTTATTCAAAATCATATTTATTTGTTTTCTATTTAATTAAAAAGAAAAATCAAAGAAACGATTTATAACGGAAACGAAACGAGCTATAAGAGCCTAACGGGTTGAAATATCTTTTCTCCATTGCCCAACATACCTAGAAGAGTAGGACGGTTTCTTGATGATCAGAGACCAGAGTTTTATTATTCCGTCGGAATTGTTTCTACTTTATTCTCTTATTTTTCTTCTGTACTTCTTCTCCTTAATACTCTTTATAATCTCCCCTGATCCTCTCTCAGAGGAGGAAAAAATCCGTTCTCATGGTCCGACTTTTTCACCATATAAACTCTCGAACAAAGATCATTCTCTGCCTTCCTTTTTAGTTTATTTTATGTAAGAAAATTTAAAAATAATATCAGGCCTGGACCATCTAAGGAGAATTTTCTTTCGTTTCGTTGATTTTTAACCCGAATAAAATAAAAAATAAATATGATTACATAAAGATATAATAATAACAATAATAAAATTATATAAAATTGAATATACAAATAAATTGAATGATATAATAAAAATGCAATTCAACCAGTGTATAACATGAATAAATCGATATGAATAAAAAATATAACTGGTAATACAGTGCAATAATTAAATAATAATAATATTAAAACAAGGAAAAAACAGATGGAATAATAAAATTTCCCGTGTAATATTCTGCGAATCTTACACCAGATTAATTATATATAACAATAATAGCATTGCTGTAAAATTCAGTACTGTATTTTGAAATCATTGAAATGATGAATAAATTTTAGCATTTATTTTTTTCTAATATTTATGCTTTATTATAAAGTTCTGTTTTGAATACAAGCGATTTAAGAAATTATTTTCCGAATAGTATAAATAAAACAAATCTTTAAAAATAGTTTTAAAATAATTTAATTTTCTCTTCATTTATTAAATGGTTTCCTTGAATTTTAATATATATTATATATAATTCGACATATTTTAAAGTAATATGCTAAGTCCCTAAAAGAAATCAAGCTTAGGAGGAAAATAATTCAGATCTAATAAATAGGATCTATTAAACAGTGAAATTTATTTTGTGATATTTTAACAAATTCCACGAGATCCAAATTCGTTGGGGGGAAAAAGCGAATCGTGTTTAAAAAACCTAATTAATTTGGTAACACTATTACACGCTGCAGGTTGCGAATATTGTCATTTTATGATGATATTAATGATCATGTGACGCCCAGATCATCACCAATTAGTGCAGCCATTGCTAATAACTGATTATAACGTTCAAATTCAAATCTAGCGATTGATAATATTACTGAAATATAGTCAAAAATTTCATGTTAGGATTTAAAAATTTAATATTAGTTTTCGAACAAATAAATATTGCTATTGACAAATAAACAGATTTGATCTATTCTCTTATTAATTTGTAAACATTTTCGTATTTGATATAATTTTGATGACGCATTTTCAATTCTAATAAATTTTATCTGAATATAAAATTTATAACTTTTTATGAAAATTATACATTTTTATTATTGTATAATTGTTTGATAGAAAATCTGCAATAAAATATTTTCCTGTTTAAATGTTTGTATTAAAAATTGAATATTCTAAAGGCATCATCTTATTTATTTTGTTTATAATTTTAAAATCCAATAAAAAGATTTTAAATAACTAAAATAATATTTTTTACATTATTAACTATATCGTTTTAATTTATAAATGATATTCTGGTCAATTTGTTTTTCCAGTGTAGTGTAGGGACCATTTGTTGGACATTATTCAAAATAATGTCCAACAGTCTCTAAACTGCACTAGAAAAACTAGGTCTTTGTGTGACATTTTCCATAACCCAACATAACTGGGTTATGGAAAATAAGAGTTGTTATTTCAACTCGCATCTTACTTTCAGCTCTAACCATGTTGCTGGTTTATTATAAACTTCTTCTTTCAGGTGTCTCCAGGAAAAAATCATGACCATGAAGATAGAAAATCGCATAGCAAATTGATATTTTTTAATATTTTGAAATTATGTGATTTGGAAAACTCCCTCTCAAAATAGTCATCTGAGGTCAAAATGATGGAGAAAATTATACAGTTGCTCTTTATACAATCTGCAAAATATTAAAAAAGAATCTACAATTACTTCCAGTGGGTGATAAATTCTAAAGCACTGTATATAGAATTAATATAGTGTTGATGATTTTAAGAGAATTTCATCATTTTCATTTCTTCAATAATAGATGACGCTGCAAATAGTATTGATACGGGATTTCATTCATTTTTACGACCACCGATATTATTATGTCATTGATAAAGTTTGTGTTATGTAATATTTTTAACGTAATTGAACACAATATAAATTTTAATAATCATATGTATGTTGATTGTTAATATCTGTTTTTATTTTCGTTTTCTTATAAGTTTTTATATCCGAAAAATATTGTTTTTTTCTTAACATTTTCTATCAGATACAGAAGTAACTAAAAGAGCTATAGTTCAAATATATTAGAAAAATGTTTAATTAATAAATATTTTATAATTTAGGAAAAAAAACTGATGGAATTGCTAAATTGCTTTAATAATTAATATATATGTTTTTAATGATATAATTTTTAGCATCTTCAAAATTTTTTCATGCAATTCAAATTAGTAATTTTATTGTAACTATTATTATTTAAATGCATTGGAGTATTTTCTATACAAGTATTTTATAATAAAAATAATAAATATAGTAAAAATATACTTGATCAAAAATTTTAAATATAAATATACTATACATTTACATAAAAATTACGATTGATGAAAGCAATAAAGATAAAAAAAAATAATAATTTTATTCTGATATAAATGGATAATTTTATTTTACATTAAATATATCCATAAATTCATTTTTCCTTGGAAGATAAGTAAATGAAGAGAAAACAATATTAACAATAATTTGTAAATAAAACATCGATTGATTTTCATTATATTACATTTATCTATAGAAATCTTTTCTTAGAACTTTTTAGAAGTTCTTAATGGCATTTCAAATGTTTTTATATTGGAAAATAAAAAGCATCTTGATAAACAGAAGTTTAAATAGTATAAAAGAATTTCATCAAAAATATTTTTTGGATAATTTATAATAGCTAATGTCTTTGTTGTGATATTTGCGAAGAGATTTTGGAAGATCGAAAGGATAACCAGAATAAACTTTTTTTTTTTTTTTCAAGATTACTATATCTTCGTTTTCTTAAAACATTAGAAAGAGACGAATTAAATTAAAGATGAAAGTATTACCAGTTATTGTTCTACTGTTGAATTATTTAAAATAATAAAAGTTTATAAAATGCATAATAAAAAGTGCATTTATAAAAAATAATACAAGAACTATTATAATTTTTAAAATGCTGTATTCAGATTAATTCATTAAAATATGTTGTCACAACTAGAAAAAAATTAATAAGATAAAACCCACGAAAAATATTAATTCTTCATTATATTATAATGAAAATAGAGTATAGAATAGCTGTATAGAATTATTTATTTGGTACTGACAATTATTTATTCAGAAATGAAATACGAAAACAAAACGGATAAAACTTTTTAACGCCACTTTCTAGTCATTGGCAATAAATGGGAGGACCATAACTGCATATCAGTCCTATCATAGATTCCTCACAACTGTTGACGAGTTAGCTGGACTATAGAGAATAGGACGAAACCAGGCTGAAATTGATTACTATAGAACAACAATGGCCAATCTTTTTGAAAGCAAGTGCGCAATGAAAAATTTTTACAGAGCGGTGGGCGCATGACCTTTTCTTTAGGTGGGTAGCAGATAGAGAAATATATTAGCGTTACAATAATATAATAAAATCATTATAATTCATGGTACAATAAATGGTAAATAATAAGTAACAAAAATAACAATTTCACATATATAAAATATATAAACATAGAAAAGTTTTCTTCTTTTCACACAATTTTTCAAAATCATGACTGTAATTTGTTACTGCTATTCTTACGCAATCATTCAAATTTTCATCCATAAGACGCGATCTAAACTTATTTTTAATAAATTGCATTGAAGAAAACGTGGCTTCACTTAGATAAGTCGATCCAAAAAAGATTTTTGCTTCAATACACAATTTTTTTAATATTGGATATTTATACGAATCAACAAATTTCCAAAATGTCTTGTCCATGTTCATAGCTTTCAAAGCGACATAATTTTGGAATTCTTCTTTATAATTGGAAAAAGTATCAAAGAGAGAATCGGCACCAGCAAGTAAACCATTTTTAAATAATTCTTCATTAAATTTCTAATTCTAAATTTTCTATATTTGTTGTACTTAAAGTAGCAACGTCAACGTTATTCATAGGATTTTGAAAATAAAATAAAGTCAGTTTCAAATCGTTAAATTGACGAAATCTTTTATTGAAATCATTACTAATTTATTTAGATAATTAACGTATATTCGGGAATCTAACTGATTTTCTAGTAATATTTTATGAGATTTGAGGAAAATGCGCCAAGGATTTTTTTTTTGAAAATGTGAACTCCAAAGGGTTAATTTACCTTTAAATCCTTTAATAGCACTTACCATATCTAACAAATTTTTATTTTCACCATGAAGTTCAAGATTTAGCTGATTTAATTTCTGAGAAATGTCAGCTAAAAAAGCTAAATCACCTAGCAATGTAGGATTTTCAAGAGTATGTCAGCTAAAAAAGCTAAATCATCTAGCCAGTTAGGATTTTCAAGAGGATGTCAGCTAAAAAAGCTAAATCATCTAGCCAGTTAGGATTTTCAAGAGTACTATAACTTTCCCCTTTTTGTTCAAGAAATGCTTTTATTTCAACAATCAAATTAAGAAAACTTTCTAATACTTTGCTTCAGACATGTTTAAGTAGAATTCTTTTTTGTTGTTATAAATAAGTATTTTAATCCAAAAATAACTTTAACAAATTTGTGAATTATTGGAAACAACTATTCAACAGATAATACACACAATTCAGTCGTTAATACCAATTTACAAGCTTAATATACCGTAGCGTCATCGTCGACTATACACATTTCAGCACAGAATGCAAATGATGCACCCAAGTCCGCACAGCCCCGGAGCGTGCCAACTGCTGTCGGTAGATCAAAGGTTTTTGTGCTAAGTCTGGACATGTCAAAAACATTTAGACTACATTTTTTAATTATTATTTATTTTTAATAATTTTGTAAATTACAATTCTCGTTCAAAAGATAGAAACGCTATTTTAGTAGACTACATTTTTTAATTATTATTTATTTTTAATAATTTTGTAAATTACAATTCTCGTTCAATAGATAGGAAACGCTATTTTAGTAGATTTGCAATAAGCTCAAACTAATAAACAGATGGAAATAAAATTATTATTACTTATTTTAAAATTATTTTCATATGATTAAGAAAACTTAAAAAAATGATATGTTTAAATTAATTTTTTGGAAATCTTGCCGTGAGCGCATAACAGATCAACTGCGGGCGCGGGATTGACCACTACTGGTATAGAATATAGTATAGATATTTTAATGATTTCACTGAATGATTCATTAGTATAAATATAAACAATAAAAATATATAATAGTTATATTTATTAAATAAATCATTATAAACGTTAATTAACATAGAAAATAAATCTCATGAAGATTTTTTGGCAACGGAACTTTTAGAGTCTACCAGTGATAAGATTAGATTAGATTAAGCTGCCATATCGCACATGGAATATATTTTATCTATCGGCGGCTACTTTCAGAGCCGCCAGATAAAATATATCCCAGATGATTAAAGGATGAGATTTAATTGGCTGACCTGAATCCTCCTGAACAATAGAAACAATGAGACTCGAAGAATTGAAGCCGAATCCTCCAAGGCCGGATGGCCGCGTAGTAAAGCTGTGGCTTACCACTCTGGAGAATCCGGGTCCCACACCTCCAGTATTTCAGGAGGGGTCGGGGTCGGTCTGTTGAATCCCATCCTTTAACCATCCGGTTGACCCCATCATGAGGGGCAGCCTGTGATCAGGGACGTAACTACGGGTGGGCCCGGGTGGGCCATGGCCCATGCAATGAAAGTTCTGGCCCATGTGTTGGCCCACCCTGAATATATAACCCGAAACGTAAACTTGAAAACCGCGAAAGTTCAACTCCACATAACCCAAGACTCTACAACCGAATATATTAAACACCTCATAATCGAAGACGCCTTGTATTCCGTAAAAATGAAAATAAAAAACCACAAGCATAATTTCACGCTAATAGCGATAAAAAATTTTTATTTACAAGCTGTGAAAATCGCGTTCTTTGCACATTTTACGCAGTACTTAATTAATGCGATTAGCTGGAAAGAATAAATAAAATTTCAAAATACTGATAAATATAAGTATTTATTTGATATCAGCTCAATACAAAATTATGCGGTGATTTTTACTTAATGATGCAAAACGATCGATTACTTTGTCCAAATCGAGAGCTTTTGCGATTTTTCTCTCGATGAACATGATTGCTAAATTGCTTAACCGATCATCAAGCATTC